>WOGR01000969.1:0-21851 GCA_015342045.1 Leptinotarsa lineolata
TCAATACGGATCACAGATTTGAATGTGTAATGAATATCACCCTTAAATTAGGGTCAAATACATTACAAGTGGCGACGAGGATGGAATATATATGATAAAGGTTTATTATCGGCTACCAATGTTAATTTTTTTTCGAACAAGTTATAATGAAGTTTGTTCAAGCCAAAAATAACTGCAAGAGCCTCTTTCTCTAAAATTCATTTTTTTTCCACTTTCTGAAAAAATACGCAAAGCATAAGCTATAACCCTTTCTTTGCCACTGGGAAATGTATGAGATATTAACGCTCCAATTCCATAACTCGCATCAACAACTAACTTTATTGGTAGTTCTGGGTCAAAATTTTTCTTTCACTTCCCCGAACGCTTTTTGACAACTATTTGTCCATTTCCATACGGTATTTTTCTTTAGCAAATTGTAAAGAGGTAGTAACAAAATGGAAAGATTTTTTATAAATTCGCTATTGTAATTCACTTAACCCAAAAATGATTGTAATGAAGTTGCTTCTGATAGAATGTATGCATCAATTAGCGGAAATTTAGAATCAGAAGCATGCAAACCTTTTTTACTAATGTCATGTCCAAGATACGATATTTTAGATTCAAAAAACTACATTTGTTCAAAGATAATTTAAGTCCCGTATTTTGTAAGCGTGAGAGAATTGTTTCTAAACGGAAAAGATGTTCTTCTCTGGTTCTGCCCGTGATAAGAATGTCGTCCAGAAAACAGACTACTCCATCCATATCTACTAATGAAGAATCTAAAATTTTTTGGAATTGGGGTGGCATACTTGAAATACCGAATGGAGCACGATTATTTCGATACAAGCCTTTGTGTGTTGAAATTGTTACATACTTTTCTGAAGTCTCATCTAAACAGATCTGCAGATATGCAGTAGACATGTCTAGTTCAGTAAAGTGAACCCCACCAGCTAATTTACTGAAAATATTTTCAATTTTCGGTGATGAATAAGGGTCAATTTCTATCGAAGGATTTATTGTTACTTTGAAGTCCCCGCAAATGCGTACAAAACCGTCCCTCTTCTGTACGGGTACAATAGGTGTACTCCATTCAGAGAATTCAACTGGCTCAACAACTCGTGAATTTTTGAGTCGATTCAACTCCCCTTTCACCTTCTCTTTCATCGAGAATGGTAAAGGTCGTGCTTTGAAAAATTTAGGACTCACTTCCATACCTGATTTCAGTCTAATTGATATTGTCCCTTTGTTGAATTCACCGAAGCCTGGAGCAAACAAATCATTATATTCATTTTCCAAATAACTCAAATCTAAAGGTAATTTCGATTGATTCTCCATATTGAAACTTGCCAAATCGAAATAATTGAAAAAACCACGTCCCAGTAAAGGAGGCCCGCCATTTCCAATAGCATGAAAATCCAAGTTACCCAGTTTTTTCTTATATTCAATTTCACAATTGATGAATCCCTAAGGTATAATCTTCTCACCATTATATAAACTGAAAATTTTGCTTGTTGCCTGCAAAATCTTTTTATCAAAATTCACTTCATAAAATGCTTTCGACATTACAGAAAAAGTAGCTCCCGTATCCAGAGTAAAAGTGTACATTTTTTTATCCACAAATAAATTCATTGAAACCGAATTGGTTTCGTGATTCAAAGTAAATAATGAATATACCTCAGAATCAAAAAAATTGTTTTTGTGAGAATTTCTATTTTTGATACCTGAATTTTTATTTGGGCATATTGGTGCTAAATGACCCTTTTTATTGCAAGAATGGCAAAAATAGTTACGATATGAACATTTAAAAATCAAAATTAATGTTTTTCATTGACTGCTAGAGACAATGACTGGATATTGAATTGTTCCCTGATTTTTCATATCGTTTCCAATACCTAACTGTATTTCTCTGAAGATTATTTTGATCTCAATTAGAGATTGTTTGAATTTTCTCATGTTTTTAGTGTCAGTTCGATCCCGAAGAATATTCAAATCGTCTAAATTCAATATAGTGATCATCTTCTTCCATATTTCTCACAAACTCATTTCATAGAACCCAACACGCATGTCGCTATTTCAATGAACTGTCTTCTTTTTCTTTCTTTCAGATCGTCCGATTGAAAACAAAAACGACCTTTCGAATTGTTGAAAAACCCTCAAATAATTCTGAAGTTTTTTCTCCTCAACAAATTTTTCGCAAAGTAAAACAGGTTATCAAGTCGAATTTCCTTGCTCTACCATTCAATTTTCGAATCAGTAATCCGTATTAAATAAATAAAATACAACACATTCAAAACGACCGCACTTTTCTTTTCTCGCTGAAACGATGTTCTGTAATTTGAAAACTTTCCAAGAAACCACTTTCTGTTCTGCTAACCTACTGAAACGAGATTGTTAAACAAATGACGAATGATCATGCCCCTCTCAATTCAACCCTGATTTCTTCTGGACCAATTGAATGAATTTAATGAAAAGTCTACGCTCCAGTTAGTTCTTCTCATTCAGCCTCTCCTCTTAATCCACGATAACCATTTTTTAAAATGATATTCAGTAATTTTCCTTCCTTTCCACCTTACGCCATTTTTGGTAGATTACGTACGGTACGTTTTCGGTAGATTATCATCTTCATTGAATACGTATGTATTATAATAATACGTATTCAATCCAAACTATAAAAAAAAATGGTTTCAATGGACCCTTCAGCATCGATCTTCCAGTTCAAGTACTTACTAAGTGCAACTGTCATTTAGCACTACCATGGAAATTGAATAAATGGCTTGATAACTCAGAACAAGTTAGTAATTACTATTTCTCAATGGCGAAAAATTATTAAATTTGAAATTTTATTGTCAAATAATGAATTTCATCAAACTCATACTCATATTATAGTCATCAATTTTTCTGCTATTTTCTATAATAATACGTTCATTTTCAAACGAATATTTTTCAATTTTTTGTAAAGTTATTTCGTCTCGATATGATTTGTTACTGGGGGAGTTTATTTGAGAAACAAAATTAGAACTTGAAAAATGATATTGAAATTATTACCATTCGATATTTTATACAGATTTTTTGAGTTCATAACCTTTCACAGTTTGAAAAAATATGAGCAAACTGAAAAGTTCACCCCAAAAAGTTACTGCGTTATATGAACTACTGGAAAGTACAGTTAGTCAGTAATTTGTATACATAAATTTTGCCTATAAATTGAAAAAAAAATCAATTGGAGAGATTGAATATTGATATTTAGCTTTCCTAAATGAATAACTTTCAGGAAAACAATACTTTTTTGTTTTCAGAACCTGTATTTACAATGAAAATCCCACCTCAAACTGTGTTTATATGTAACTATGTATAGGGTGAATAATAAAATTTGTAATATCTGTTAACATCTGTGCTAGAAATAGATTTTCTGAAATGCAGGTAAACAGAGCAACAAATTCAGTTTCTGTACTATAGATAAGGTTATGGCAGGAGAGTTTGCTGGCCAAACTTCGATGCTATGGCTTGTCGGATAATTTTTGTGTATGGCTCTCCAGCTTTCTGAAAGAACGTTCCCTGCAAGTGGTCATCGATGAACATCTCTCGAATACTTCCACCATCAACGCTGGTGCTCCTCAGGAATCCATATCGTCTCCAACCCTCTTTTTATTGTATATCAACAACTTATTGGAAAAAACCAAGAACCCAATATATTGCTTTGCTGACGAAACCACACTTTTCTCATCATTCCGTTTGCATTCCAGGACATCGGCTGCAGATGCACATCTTCACCGGCAGCAGAAGCTTGTATACCTTAATGAGGATTTGAAAGTGATATCAAATTGGGGTGGAAGTAACCAAGTTCAATTCAACCACGAAAACTCAGGCATCAGTTTTCTCCAAAAAGATAAATGTCTCTGAACCGGATATAAAAATGTCAGGACAGATTATTCCGCTTTCTACTCCAATGAGTTTGTTGGGAGGTCAAAATGGACACTAATATGTCTTGGCACAATCATGACGATGGAATTGCGAAGGCTGCTTCTAAAAACTTTCACACACTGTTCAGAACCAGTACACACCTCAGCAACTTTTGATGCTTTATAAAGCTCAGATCAGACCTTTTTCAGAGTATTGTTCTCATGCATACCCTGAAGCTGCTGGATTCTATCCAGAATAGACCCATCCGCCTGATTGGAGGCGCAAACATCACTTGCAACCTCGATAGTCTCGAACATCGAAAAAAGGTTGAATTGTCTCTCTTCTATAGAGACTTTCACAAAAAGTGTTCAAGTGTCTTGGCACATTTGATTCCACCAAGAGTGGTACATATCAGAACCATGCGACGGAATGTGGCTACCCATCGTTTTGAGATTCAACTCAGTACACCTCAAACTTCACTGTTTAGGAACTCTTTCATTTGAAGAAGTACGTTCATGTGAAATAAACTTCATGAGAACGTTATTCCAAATAGATTCAATCTCCAACGATTCAAATCCAATGTGAATCATTACTTTCGCACAGGCACCGCTCTTAGAGCACCTTAAGGAGTTTTCTGCAGTGCTTGTGTTTTGTTTTCGAAAAAGTTATCTTGTTCTCAGTTTTCCAATTAACAATATTCTTATTAATTCTTATAATAAATCCAATTATGCTTTTTCTGCCAACTGAACTGTTATAGTAAGTTTCACGGTATATGATATTGGCTGGACGATTACAATAAAATCCAGTAGACTCTTAAGTTGTAAAACCCGAGAATGACCATCATAAATGTATTATAATATGCAAAATATAATTCTAATTTTATGAGTTCGACTCTGTAGCACATTTGCATTTTACTTGATGATTTTCTACACAATGGAATTAAACCAGGTAGTTCATTGCAATTAATAAGCCAATATCATTTAGAATGAAACATACTATAGCATATTCAGAATCTACCTAGGATTTCAATTTTGTATTCAAATCATTACTTTTAATGAACTCAAAACCACAATTTTCTGTTTTTTTCAAATAAGTACCTCAATATGTTTTTCAAGTGAGTCCAATGTTCCCGTGTATGGAAATGAAAACTAAGATCAGCCTTGAACCTAACATTATGTACATCATAGAGCCTACAAGCTCACAGTATGTGAATTTTTCATTTGTTTCATTATGAGCAAGCAATTGTAAGTTTTGGCTGTATCTTAGTATATGCACACTGTCTGTTCAAATTATGTAGGAAAGATATTCAGTGGCCGTTTCCTCAGTGTATCTTATACTTTTGAGTTTCTTCTGAAGTTGAACCTGCTTGGAAATTTCTTTTTTCTGGTATGTCAAACGAAGGACTGACAGGATTTCTTTTGCTGTGATTTTGGACATATTCATTTCGAGCATGTTATCGGACAGAAACTGAACGATTATTTTTCTTGCTTTCAAATCGGACTTTTTGAACGTTGCGAGTTCGGTAGCTTTCGTGGGCGGATCTTCTTCTGCAGCATTCGTGACATCAGTTTGTATAAATACTAGCTTGACACAAAACTCCCAGTTTGAGAAACCGGTACCATCAAAAGTATTCAAGTTCATAACTTGATTATTCAATGCGGCGGTCATGTTTTTCATGAAACTTTCATACACCACAATGATCGGTTCCAATATCATTTAGATAACTTTTTCCAATTTGCTCCCCTTCTCACCTGATTAGATTAGAATATTTCTGGTCCCATAACCTATAAGATAATACAGAGTTGAATATAAAAACTGATTTCGGGATTGTGAAGTGAACTTAATTTCGAGATCCGAAAAAAATTTATTTCAGGCGAAGTTATATTCGTTGATCCTATTAGGAACGTCAATCCAATAAGAATGAGATAGCAGGAGAAAATCGAAATGAGTTTTATCAGAAGGTTTATATTATCTATACGATGATATATAACGCTGGCATTTTATAGCGGAAAAGAAATACAAAATGAGGAAAAATTTATTTTCCGTCCTCAAAAAATAAATGAAAAATGGAAGAAAAAATTTTCAGAATAATATTTGAAATTTTTATCTTTCACAACTTTTCCAAAATTGGGATTTGAAAAATTAGTAGGCTGGTTGAAAAAAACTACTTAACCGACCAATACTACGGAAGAATCTGAATAAATAAAAATAATGTTGAGTTTATTCACCATGAAATCCAAATGAAGAATAATATGAAACATATACGCAAATGACAATGAAAATTCTGCCACGAAAGCAATATAATGATTGTGAGTAACCAGTCATTCTTCTATAATACTTCGATTTATCATAATGTGATGCAAATTTAGAAGAAAAAACAATGAGGTCCAGGAACCTGGTTATAATGCGTATAATTAAGTCCCTGAAACTGCTATTCAACTGTGTTTTTCATTTGGATATTTTGAAAGACCAAAACGTAAAGAGAGACCGGCAGAGAGGTTAATGTAAGAATGAGTGATAAAGTTCAATATGAAGAAAGGTTGGTTGAGTAACATGATCAATTTTTGCTCAAAGAAACAATTGATTTCTTGCCAACGTTCCAAATTCAATTGAATGTCCCTTCGTGTTGGTGTTGTCTCGAAGTTGCTGCAAATGTTTTTTATTTTTTTTAATGTATCTTATATATCTGATGTTTTTCAAAATAGTGATATCAACACAGAGAAACTTTTTTCTTGAGCCCTGAATAAGAATTTAATTAAATTCGAAACGTTGGCAAGAAAACAATTGTTTCTTTAAGGAAAATTTGATCCTGTTAGCCAGCCAACCTTTCTTGAGAAAAATTATTGGATCACTGAATTAGTTAAACAAACGTTATTCAATAGCCTTTGTATAATTTTGAAAAAAAATGCCTGAGTAACTAGTTCAGTACAGGGGAGAGATAGTTCGGTGTACGTACCTGAACATTTTTATAGTTACAAAATGAATGCATAATTCGCTCCTGTGCGATTTTGGCAAGAAATCATCCTCAATTTTTTGACACTCGATTGCTGCTGACATACTTTGAATATAAGGATTTTTTGAGTGTGTGATAAAGTATTGGTTGAAATGTCCTCACCCACCAATTTGCCTCCGGTGGAAAAGCAGACATGATCAACCAAGTTGCCATTCGAAACAGATTTTTACAAACATCACAATAATATTCATGGGTTTCATATGTATGTTATTTGTGCGTGTCATTGTGAGTTCACAAATAATATCACAATAAAAATATATGATGATATCAGAAATATATAATGAGATTCAGCTCCTGGGATGAATCAGATGATCCAATGAAATGTTCGAATCACCTTCGAATTGATTTGTTTAACAAATAGGATTTATGAATTGAGAATGCCAATCTTATGACACCTACTTTTCCAACAGGAACGCAAAAATCATTCTTCAAGTTACCTAGTATTTCTCTCTCAGAAATAACAAAAGACGAGTGATGAAATTCTTTGATCCCTTTAAATCGAGAGTTCAATCAAAAACAACTCCTTTCCAGCACTCTTTGAATCACAAATTCTTAGAAATAACAGCTCTCAAAAAAGCAATTATTCCTTTGTACACTGCGTGGTCTCATCCGTAGATTTTATGAAAGAAAAAGGCAAAACGGTAATTGAACCGCTATTTCGAACAGAATTCAATCGATATCAGATGGCAACCGAGAACTCAATTAATGCATTCTTGCTGGTAAGAATAATTAGAAATACTGCCGTAGAAACAGTCGACATCGTCACCTTTTAGATTTGAGAAAATTGAATCAACGCCTTTATGAATATAAAGTGTATAATTTATTTCGGACTGGCAATTAACCGAAATTGGTGTTTTCTCAACTCAGGTGGTTTTTGCAACATGAAAAAAAAACGCTGTGATTTCTTTGTACAGCTCATTAGTTTTATTTCATACAGTTTTCCTATGAACCTGAAGTTCAGTCCGGGATTGTTGGAATTCTAGTGCTGATAAAATCGCTTTTCACGTAGAAATTGCCCTCGTTACTCGGAATGAAACATTTCCCAATTGATTTCATGAACAGTTATCGTTTTAATGCATATAAATACTAAAATATTAGAAAAAGAGTCAATTTTATGAACGTTTCCTTCTGAGCAGAGAACTTTAGTTACGTTCTTCGATTTGACAATAACACTTCACTTGACACCTTCGGACCAATCACATTTGACCAGATACATTACACCTTCGCTGCTAATCAGTGGTCAGCAAAATCATCATAATTCACTTACCTTCAAGTTTGGCGGGTTGGCCGTCCTTGTTCGTCTTTCACTGCCTGGATCACTGTGCCTGCTGCTTATGCGAGTGCATTGGCTTCGGATGTGGAGGTTGAGCAAACCAGCCATCGGATGTCTGCTTCCACGTAGCCCCGCTGGATACGAGAATGACAGAATCACACGTGGTTCTTTTATTCCCTAACTAAACGGAATCCCAACGACGGCCTAATCCTAAGGTGTATGTATCCGTGCCGAGAGGATGAATGACACTGAGCCTATCAGTTGTCTCTAACGGAGCCTCCGAGACACCGGGCGCTCTCTCGTCGTAACAAGTCTTGTCACGGTAATGCGGGGCTCTGCCATGATTGACCTACCTACCCTAGCTATTCGTGAGACTTTTATGTACAGAGTATTTGTAAAAATTTCTACTGACGATGAGTCTACAGAGGAGATGAATGTCGAGCTTACGACTCCAACTAACTTCCCTGCAACTTCTGATCAGGAGCGAGACCTTCTCAACTCTCCAGCTCCTGATACAGTAACTGAACCTGAGAAAAGGTTTGATGGTGCAGCCAGGAAACGACTGAGTCGTCTCCTCAAGAGCAGAGTACTTTATGAAACCGCCTTGCACCAAATTTCTGAGCGGCGTTTGCAAAACCTGCCTCAGGTGGGGAAACAAATCCCCCTCCAAGCAGGCAAGCAAACGTTTGCGCTCGAACGAAAATTCACTGGAACCAGAGGCAAAAAAGCCCTGCACGATTGAATATTAGGCATTGTCAGGTGTAACTGATATGCAAACACCCTCATATGGGAAGGTTGTCGCGGGCATCAAGGTGGGAATCCTGCACCATGATTATTCGATTATCTCACTAACGGTTAAACATTTGGAATCTCTTCCGGAGGCTATTTTGTCAGATGTAGATGTCATTCCAGATGACATGCTGAAGGTGCAATTCCAGAGCTGCGCTTTTCGGCCTGGATGGTTACAGGTCGCCTGTGAGGATTAGGACAGCGCCGACTGACTTGTGGGTGTAGTGAACACTCTGCAATCGTGGGAAGGCGCTTCTCTAAAATGCATCACAGGGGACCAACTCTCGAAGCCACACATCTGTGTTGCCTTACCTGACGGAGGCAGTCATAGACTGACCTCCGACGAGGTCCCCACTAGATTGAGGAAAATGAATCATGGATTGTCAACCTTGGGGAGGAGAACAACCAAACCTTCACCCGAAAATATGGGTGAACCAGCGGCTCATACCCTTCCCAAGGCTAGAAAACCAGCTGGTTCTCGGGAGATGAAGACGGCTAACGTTTCGTCGAGAAAACCAGGGAAAAAGGCTGGATTCGGATCTTCGAAAGCTAAGACAACAATCGTCTCGTCTAAGGGATCCAAAAAACCAGCAGGCAAATCAGAGACGGCAGGTGTCCTCACCACCACATCTGAGCCTACTCATCCCTCGATCCTGGAGAAGGTGGATGGAGGTGTCCTTAAGGACCCCCAATCTTCTCCCTTCTAGGCTCGAGGAGTTCTAAGTTCGCGGCAACAATCGTTAAATTCAAGTGTTTGCAAGCTAACTTACAACACGCCAAGACCGCTTCATACGTCCTTGGTAAAAACTTTGACGACGAATCAATCGACCTTGCTTTCCTGCAAGAATCATGGACAGGAAATACAGGCCAAGTAACCGGACTGAGCAATATTCCTGGTGAGATATTAGGGTGCCCTGAAGTGAAATCCAGACCATGTCTGGTCATCAGAAAGGATATTATTTATTTTTTGCTTACAGGCTTCTGTACCCAAGACGTGGTAGTCATCCGAATTTCCCTACAAGGCAGGAAGGGTAGAACGAATATTATCGCCTGCACTCCCTACTTTCTGGGAGATTCAGATACAGTACTTCCTCTAGCTGTTAGACGACTTATCGACTACAGTAAAAGAAACAAACTTCAAATACTAATAGGATGTGATGCCAATTCACACTATACAGCGTGAGGAAGCACGAATATAAACCATAGAGGTGAGTTACTCTTTGATTATATATTAGGGAAGATTTTCTCTAGAGAGCCGACTGCTGTAATTGGGTCGCTGAAACGACCCCATGGTATAATTACGACCTCTAGAAAAAAAACGTTGGAGCTTTTGATAGAAAACCACTTTCCTAGAAGTCAGACTCTTGATAACAACAAAACTCCACCTTTTGAGGGCACCAAATGCCCAGAAAAAAGCGATTGGGAGATCGTCAAAAAGGTTATCACAGCACCGGAAGTTGAATGGGCTATCAAGTCGTTTCAGCCCTTCAAATCTCCTGGAGAGGAAGGTATATTTCCAGCTCTTCTGCAAAACAGACTGAAAATAATCTTACCTATTCTCATAAAAATGTATAGAGCTAGTTTGGCGCGAAACACCTTTAGGAAGGAGGAGGAAAGACGAATACAGTATCATAGAGCAAGACTAACTGAGGATTGGATATACATCCATACCAACAATGAGTTCGAACGGAAAAAAACGGCGAAATTTATAGAAAAGTTCAAACTGAACTTCCACACACATACCATTCAAAAAGAAATCCCACTTCACGTGGTCATCCGGGAAATACCGGAGAACGTGAAGGAGACAGACGTAATAGCAGACTTAATGAACAAGGCTGAACGGTAAAGAAAAATCTCATTACTTTTCTTGGTTTATGAACCGAAAAACCAAGAAAATATTCGCACTAAGAACATGCGTAAACTTGATTGTGTAGGCGAAGTCGCAAAGAAGAAACGAGAGAGTAGTTTCCCAGTGTCACCGGTGCCAGTTCTTCGGATATGCCTAGAGATGCTGTCACGCAATTGCATGTTGCGTGAAGTTCGGTGAAAACCACGACACCAGAGAGTGTCAAAAAGCCAGAGAGACGCCAGCCAAATGCGCTAACTGCTTGAAAGCGCGACCGGCGAGTTATAGGAGATGTAGAATCTTCCCCAAACCTAGGACACCACAACAAACAGCATGGAACAGGCCCAGACAAGCAGAGAATCAAAGCTGCACTGCTGCAAGCACCTGGAAAACGTTAATACTAGCACGGCCCCCCAGGAAAGCTGAAAATAGGATCGTAGAACATCAACGGTGCCACAGAAAGAAGGACTGCTATCACGTCTGAGCATAGAAGTCATGGCAATATAGGAGACGAGGATAAGAAAAAACAAGAAATAACGCATCCTAGGATATGCGGTCACAATGAAACTGAAAAGCTACAAAACATAAACAATTCTGACTACTTGTAACAGATGGTGGGACAAATCGAATTTCTTCTAGCTGACAGGCAATGCTGCTGCAGAGTAGGACAAGAACTCTTCACCACGCGGTAACTGGATACAGGGGTCCCACAAGGTGCAGTCCTTTTGCCACACCTCTTCTTCGTATACACAGCAGATGTGCTCAAGCCAGAAAACAACTTCAACAAGTTGGCACTCTCTGTGGACAACAGAGCTCTACTGAAGAAATCAACAAGCCATGCGCAAGTTACCAGATACTTGCAACAGAAGACGAATAGATTAGAGGAATGGGCTAACCTTTGCAAAATCAGTAGAAAACCTGACAAGAGTCAGGCGATACTGTTCACCAGGAGGCTGGAAGAAAACGTCACCTTCATCAGTGGACCAACGGAGCCAAATACCTGGGAGTCACCCTCGACAGAACGGCAGAGACTAGGGCTGGTGAGGGCCGTCCAACATAACCTATACCCAATTATAGGTTCCAAAAGCAACAAGGGACTTCAAGTTGAGTTTCTGATGATGAAGACCGTAATACTACCAATAATCCCGTAAGCTTGTACTGTATGGGGCCAGTGCGCAGTAACTAACAGGCGCAATATCCAGACGTTCATGAACGCATGCGTGCGAGCCGCCGTAGAGATACTTACACAGAGAATGAGAACACGTTTTCGATTGAGTCCGATCGCACCCGAATCCAGCGCTACGTGATCTCCATGAAGCACTGCCAGATTCAGAGAAAGAGAGAAACACAGAAGGCCAACGAAGCAGAATCAGATTCCACCCTCAAGTAGGAAACGTCAAGATTGAATGAAAATAATAGATTAGGAAGTGAAAATTCATAAAGGCAGGCTTTTGACGGCAGAAGGTCAGATGTCAATCTTCCTGAAATGCCTATCAATCAATCAATCAAGGTATACTTTATTATCGGAAGAGCGAGGTTCTTAGAGACAAAGCTTATATACACATATAACTACGATTAGGTAAAATTACATAGATAATTTGAGCTTATGGGTTTCACACATACAAGATACAACTGGAGAGGGATAAGGATATATAAAAAATGTTCAAAATATAGTTAATACAGTAATTACATACGTTTATTCAATGACAGAAATTTGAAATGGAATAGTTGCTTTGTAGACTGAAAGCAAGAACAAATTGTGTATATAATTGAATATGTACGAAAAATCAAAATCAAGGGTATAAAATTAAGGGTTATGCACCAAACTCCGAGTAAGAAGAACTTTTGTCATCAGCATAATTGCAGAATCGCAGTCAAAGACTTTGGAAAAGTCACAGAAAACCACAGCAGCACAATCGCCTACATTGATGTTAAAACATACCTCTGACATGAAAGGAAATAGAGCATCATTGGTCCCTCTGTTTGGCTGAAAACCGAATTGTTTCGAGCAGATTATGTTATTCACAATTGAAAAGTTTTGAAGGCGTATAGGGATAATCTATCCCGGTAAGAAGTATTTTTTGCTAGTTTGATGACGCGGCAGTAAGTGCTTCAATATTTATGATAATGATTGAGAAAGAATGTTTCATTTGTTTGCTTGCGAATGTTATGTAGTGATCTCAAGTTTTCCGCTGATGTTTCGATTCCGAATGTTATCCATGATTTTTTTCTTTCAATATTGATTTTTTGAAACGGAAATGCTTCATCAAAGTTACTTTCTGAATTTATCATAGATTTCATTGAATGCCTTATCAGGCTTCGTAGCGATTGTCCAGTTAGTTAATTGACAAATCTGTTGAAATTTTTTTCAATTGGTAGTGCCATATAATTTTCCGTATTTATATTTACTATTTCTGGCGACAGCTTCATGATCGGAGATTCTCGAGGGTATAACCTCACAAGTAACATTCTCCAAGTCAGTACAGAAGTAATCGATTAATATGGCAATCTGTACAGATATTCGAGTTGGAGATTCTACATTCATATTTAAATTGAAAGAGTTCAACAGGTACTGAAGCCTTTGATTTAGGGTGAAATTATCTGTTGAAGTCCCCCGCGACTATAATTTGAGATGTGGCAGGCAATTCAGAAATTACATTTTCAAGTTTGTGCAGAAAAGACATCCGAGTTAGGTGCTCTATAAATGCAAATAATGTAGAGATTTTATCCTGCTAGGGGTTTTTTGCTGAATATGGCACATTTAATCAATGAGGTTGCATGAATATCTTCCTTTATATATCCATTATATGTTTTAACGGGTAATTGCAGAAAATTATCTATTGCAAATGCTATGAAAAGAGCTTCAGTACTATCAAAGACAAAAAATTCGAGTTGGTTGTGATGAACTGGTTGCGTTTTGTCAAAGAGCGTCTCAAAAAGTGATTAAAAACTTCAGAAAGGTAATATCTTAGTCATAACAAATATTCACCTTCTTTCAAATCAATTTGTTCTCCTTAGATTCCAATTGAAATTCTTGTTAACTCTGAATGAGTCATTCTTTTTCACTTCTGCATTTGTTGAATATTTCAACTCAAGGAGATGCTGATTGAAACTAGGAAAGCATAATGTTAGCCAAAATTCTAAAGAATGTCAAACCTATTGCAAACTTATCGCCCTTATTTTTGAGGAGCTGTTAGATGAAAATTACTCGGTTCTATATTGCTATCAATTGGTATATTCAGTTTTGAACTATACGAGTACTTAAGAAGGTAGGTACTTTGGTATTCTCAAACAATACGTTGAAAATTTATTCCATATCGAGTCCGAATGTATTTTAGATACCACTGTGCTGCCTATTGTTGTTTCAGCTGTAACAATTATCTATCAATTCTGAAGTACTTACAGTATTCAATTGTTTCGTACAAATTACTCATTTTTTTCAGAATCACTCATAACGAAAAAAGAATCTTGATTTTTACTTTATAATCATAATAGAATCACTGGAATTTCAAAAACTTCGTGTTTTGATAGAACTTCCCAAAGATTCAGGGGAAAATACAATTATGAAAAAAAAATTCACCATTGGAGATGGATGTAGCCGATAATTGATGTGAATTTGTAATTAATTGTTTGACATAACCGCAACATGTGTTAGGATCACACGTTAAATGGTGAGACCTCGTTGGTCTCAGTCTTAGCTCGTACAAGTTTCTCAACTTCTGAGAGTTGTTTTTCGTATGGGGGCGACAGCTGAATAACGAAAAAACAGATTTCAAACAGATTTAAACAGTATCAGCCATAGATGTTTTTCAACTCAAAGTGTTTTTGTATTGAGAGGCTTCATGCATATAAAACAAGTTCCAACTGATTGGCAAAGATTCAGATAAGAAATTGGTGACCTTTGGTGAATTTTTGTTTTTAACCTTTTGGAGGAGAAATTCTAAAGAACATAGGTATCATATGGCTATTTTCAAGCTAAATCTCCCTGAAGTAACTTAAAATGAATATGTTTCACTAATTTTCATTCATTTCACTCTTTCAGATATGTGAAAATGAAGTTGAAGATGATTAACTGTTATTTTTTCAAGAATGCATTTGAGGTTATATTGTTTGTTTTCAACTATATATTTATGAATTACATTCAACAATTTTTTCTCAATTTATGTAAATTTTTCAGTTTTCAATTTGTGTTGAAGATACTTATCGACTCGAATAAAAATTGCAATCACTTCTTGTCTTACGAACTCACTCTTTCTCTGTTTCGATCAATCAACTGATGTTGTTAAAACGATGTTTTGATTTTTTTACTAGTGATGGATTATTTTTTAACTGTCTGGGAGTGTTATCGAGTAATTTTTGGAATTCATACTGTATAAATTTTTTTCTTGGAGATATATATTGACTTGGTTAGCGAAAACTGCGTTGTGCTATTCACTGGTCATCATTATGATATAATTCACTCATCTGTTACACAAAATGAAAAATATGTCGCTAGACGCGTCTTGCTAACCAAATTAGTATATTCTGGAGTAGATTTTATATACAGTATCAATTCTAGACTTATAATACATATTTTTGATATTTATCATGAGCTGCTCAATACGGTTATAACACGAATGATTCAAAATGTTTGTCTGATGTTATAAAAATATAGGAATAACAACTTGACAGCATTAGAGAGACAGAGGGAGGTTATTATAATATTCAGTTAGTTAATATTTTCTGAAAACATTGTTTACGTAATACATAACCAGTAGCATAAACATTTATATAAATTCATTCATCTTGGAAGTACAAAATCACTTTGTGAAAATTATTGTTTCCATGACGTTAATACAGTTATGTTTTTCCAAGTGGGTATCTACCTGAATACAAGAAAAAACAAAAATGCGACCTCAACCTTCGAAGTAATTCACTGAATGAATCAAAACCAACGCAATTGCAACCTTTCTTCATCGCGTGTGTTGTATCTGCGCGTGAGACCACTGGAATTCATTTTGTTGTGCTATTATTTTCAATTTTTCGATAGAAGGTATAAAAAAGTCGCCCGCTGCATCTGCCTGTTTGTCTGAACGCGATAAACGCAAAATGTATCAAACGGATTTTCATATGGTTTTCACCAATAGACAAAGTGATTGGAGAGGAATTTCATGTGTATACACATTTCATCCATTCCGTTTGTGGGAAAAAATGATTTTTGTTTAACTCAATGTTCATGCGAAGGTAGTCATTTTGAATTTCTTTTTCAAATTCGTTTTTATTATTTTTCAAATATTTTGATCAATGATTGATTGGAACACCAAAATATTCAAAATGAAGAATCTCTCATGTACCTACTAAGTTCTATAGTTTTCTTCGAAAATGAAATTTGTTTCATCTTCATTAAGATCACCCACTTTTTTATTTCTTTCAAAGAAATATGTTTGTCAATCTATCAAACAAGATTTGTCAATATCAAAATTGCTATCTGGTCTATTCCATCAGTGAAAAACAAGGAGAACCCAATTGAGTGTTTTTCTTAAACATTAGAAACACGAATCGAAAACGCAATTTTATGAAAAATTGATTACTTGGAAACAGTTCTCATTCATAATTTTTCTGCAGGGACGTTTCGATAAAATTTAAGGAGAAAAGTTATTATACAATTAGTTGCACAATGTCTTTGTAGGATCATCACACTTATTATTCGACCCCGTCAGTAACTGACATGTTATTTTTTAGTGTAATACATTGAATATAAAGCAGTCTACTCGTGCCAAAAGCAAATTATGAAACCATTCATATGTCATGCTTTTCAACCCTTCCAATCTGAAAATAGACTTGCTTGTCGAGGTAATTGAATAGCTCCGGGCCAAATATGGCGTTATACTCATACAAAAAGCGGGCACATAGAACATAGTTTCCTGGTAAATAAGTTTCTTTTATAGATAGAAATGGGGTGAGTGGAAAGAAAACATACATCTATTTCGAGTTTGAGAAATATAAGGATACTGAATAATACTGAGGCACCGTATAACACTCATAAAACTCATATTGCACTAGAAAAAAGTTTTCAGTCGATGTGACATAACAACGATTACGTGACAAGTATTGGTTTTGTAGCAAAAAATGTGACAAAATTCATAATAGATTTTTATAATATTTCATAGTATCAGTTTTGTCAAGGTTTTGAATACATTTTACAAAAAAATGTCAATTGTTATGTTTTGTGATGCATTGAGAGAATAGGAGCAGTGAAATTTCGTATATTCATTTTATGAACTGAACTTCGTATGGTAAATACTATTTCGCAGAAAAAAAAATTTCGTTTCATTTATTCTATGTTTGAGATACAACTTATAGTTATTGTTATATGGTTTTATCTATCGAATACACCATTTCCATTCTCACTGCAAGTCTTCGTAATACTAACAAAAATGTATGATGACTCACGATGACAAATAACTGTCTTTGATGAATATATATAAATTTGTGCATATGAAACCTCTAATCCAAACTGATACAGATTTATTTTTCAATGGCTTTCACTTCAACCATTTTGAGTTATTGTGGTTATTATTCTTTTTTGATATTCAATCAAAAATGATATTAAAGAAAAGTATGTTCAATTTGTTAATTTTTCTCCAAATCATTCATAATAAATTTTAGTTTTCAAACGAAATTAACTAAAATCATTCAAACTTTTTCATTTTAATTGTCACAAACAACGAAAATCATTCAAACTCTTTCATTTAAATTGTACCAAGCAACATTTGGAGTACATGTAACTTCGTGAATATTGAGAGAATTAATTATCACCGTTGAGATACTCATAGCTAAATAAATTATTCGCACGGAATTTGGGATCATAAATCAACATGTTCTCTGAATATTACGTTACGAGATGCGGTTACTACAGGCGCTTGAATCATAACCAATCACATTCGCAGTTGCGAGGAATGTGAAGTTTTAACAGATACAAACAATGTGTACAGGAATAATGTCGATATTTTTATGAAATATACTGAAATATACTGGATGCTCAGAAATATATATGAAAAACAAAACTTGCGAATAATTTGAATACATTTGATTGTAGGTCAATATAGAAAAACAAACAGTAGTTGTGATTATCAATTTCTGAAAAAGCGATGATATTTCGACAATAACTGGTGTAATTCATTTGGCCAAACAAGTGTTTCAACTTGACTAGTTCATATTGTATCTTAATATTTTGTGAAAACAAAAGTATTTTTTGAAAACTATCTCAGTGGGTAGAATTTCTATAACGTAGACATTTCAAAGTGAACGAAGCAATAAGTGGCACCAGGAAATTCCTACGGTGATCGAGCTACCCACATATCTTCCAAAACAAGAACCAAAAGCGGAGTTCGGTCCTGACTGTGACACGCCTAACAGCTAGTACGTTCATGTCCGAATATTTCTGATTAAAAAGTATTCTATATTAGTGAAACTAACCTGTGTGTGATATAATCGTAGATGCCAACTGCCTAATCAGTTAGTGAGTACAAAATCACATTTGATACGCTGTAAATAGCGATAATCTGCTATAGAAAACAAGTCTTCGAATCCACATCCCACAAAAACCTTATCGCCAATCGCTCTTTTTATAAGGCAGAGCCGGCATCAGGGCAGATGCATATTTTGAATACAGGATGATCGATGATACGATGGGTGTTATGTCCACCGTCGAACTTCCACCTAACAACTCAACCACTTCAGACAATTCTCTTTCAAATAGAAATTCCAATTTTCGTTCATACTCATCTGCAGTGAGTAAACCATTACCTGTTAATTTTCCTACAAAGGACCAAGCTATTGTCTTCAATGCCATAGATAATGTCAAACTACAAGAATACCTTCTTCAGTTAGGACCTATCGTTCATCCCAAAAATATTATTTTTTCATCCAGAATTTCCAACAATAGGATATGTATTTACCTATCTAGTAAAAACATAGTCGACTCATTCCTTAAGGATCATGGATGTATCAACATAGGCGGAGAGAATATTAGAGCCCGTAGACTAATATCCCCTTCAGATCGATTGGTCATTTCTAATATCAGTCCTTCAATTCCGCATGATTTTCTCATTGCTGAACTCAAGAAGATAGGTTTGACTTTAATATCACCTGTAACATTTTTGAGAATCGGAGCAACGAACCCAGAATATAGTCACATTCTAAGCTTCAGGCGACAAGTGTATATTACACCACCAGAAAATTCTGAAATCCCAGAATCAATTGAAATCTGTCACGATGATGTTTCTTATCGTGTTTTTCTTTCCCGCGATAACCAGACTTGCTTCAAATGTAAACTATCCGGTCACATTGCCTCCAAATGTCCTACCCAGATTCCCACTAAATCACTCAATACCCACACCGCACATAGTTCCACATCCAGTGATCCCAATTCATCCAACAACCCAAAGCAAACAGATACTAATAAACAGATTCAAGTTACTGAAGGCACAGTTGAACCCACTGAGCAGGATGATCGACATTCTGGAAAACGTGGCGTCGAAGAAATTCTAACACCAACGTCAGAAGACCAAAAGTTCATTACTCCCAAAATAACTGCCAAGAAGCCTAAAAACGACAAAACAAATTCCGTAATAAAACCAGAAATGATGCAGCCCATAAAGGAGTATATGGAACAGCAAGAAAAAACTTTTACCATCGACTCAGAACAACTGAAAGATTTATTCGAAAATACACACGGAGCGAAAGATGTGTTGAGCATTGTCATGGATTATACTGACCACCCTCAAGCATTGGTTGACATGTTACTGGAAATTCATCCACATATTGATGATAGAAACTTGAAAAGTCGATGTACTAAACTGAGGAAAAAACTACAAAAACAGATAGAATCGGAAAGATACGAGCCACAGAGTGACTCGTCGGACCAACTTTACTGATATCGTTGTGAAACCTTTTTTTTTCGATAACTTTCAATAAACTTCTACAATGGAACTTGAATGGATATTACATCCATTTGAGTATGCTTGAAATATTATTATCAGAATATTCACCGGACATTCTCTGTTTTCAAGAAACGCATTTTCGTAATAATAATACTCACAACTTGAAAAATTACAAAGGATTTTTTCAGAATCGTACAACAGATGGGAGAGCGAGTGGAGGAACGGCTATTTATATCCGATCATACAAAACAGTCAACAAAATCGATCTCACAACAAATTTGGAAGCTACTGCAATTACTATTCTAGTACCAGAAAGAATTTCTATATGCAACATTTATCTACCACCAAACATTGACATAGGTGAGTAAGATCTGAAAACTCTGTTAGACCAAACCCCGTCACCACGAGTTATCGTTGGAGACTTCAATGTTCACAATATTGCCTGAGGTGAGATCATACGAACATTAGAAGGCGCAAGCTGGAGAATATCTTCAATAATGCGGACCTTCTTCTCAATGATGGTTCTAAAACCAGGTTTGATACGTCTACTGGAAATTCATCGGTACTCGATCTAGCGATGTGTGACCTCAACACCTTGACAAGCATAGGATGTGGAATACTAGACGATTTGTTTGGTAGCGACCACCGTGCCATAATTATATCACACGACTCAAGACAAACTCCCTCAACGAGTGACGAAGTACTATTCCAAAAGTGGGACATTGAAAATGCAAAATGGGATCTGTATTCAAGCTCAATTGAAAACAACATCGATAGATTCGAAATCTCAGATGACATTGATACAACCATTAAAAACTTCAACGACCTCATAATAGATGCTGCGAATAAATCAATCAGAAAAACAAAACATCTGAAAAAACGCAAACCAGTACCGTGGTGAAACAAAGCATGTGAGACTGCAATAAAAGCAAGTAAAACAGCACCCAGGAGACATAAAAATCTCAAAACGGAGGAGAGCAAGACAGAATTCCACAAATGCAGAGCACAGGCGAGACTCATCACAAAGAACAGCAAAAAAGAATCATGGAGAACCTATATACAGAGTATAAATAGTAATAAGTTAATGACTACAGTGTGGAAAAAAGTCAATAGTATTTTAGGTATACGTTCAAACTATGGTATAGCCGAATTAGAAAAAAATGGATCAATTATCACTCAGAAAGAAGATATAGCTAGAGAATTTGCAGAAGAATAAAGCCAACATTCGTCCAACTGTTGTCGCCCCATTTGGATGGAGCATTCATTACATATAAATCAAAGAAGGAATCCTCGCCAATAATGATAACAGACAATAGAGACGCAATAAACTCACCAATCACTAATGAGGAGTTCCATGAAGCACTTATCTCAGTGAAGGATACCTCTCCTGGTCCAAGTCCAGTTTCGTTTTTGAAGAACCTACCAAGAGTTGCAAAGAATCTCCTCCTACGAATTATGAATATGATTTGGACCGAACGGAAATTTCTCCAAATTTGAAGACAAGCACTAATGATCCCCATTCTGAAGTCAACTAAATCAGCCCTTCAAACAAAATCCTTTCGATCAATATCCATCACGTGAACAATGTAATGTGGATCTTCGCGAGTCAAAATCGAAACATAATAGATCTCACAGGTCAGCCTTATACATATAATATAATAGATCTGGAGAGCACTATTCACGAGGCTTTCGCAAACCAACAGAAGTGCATGGCAGTCTTATCCATATCCAATATCCATATTTTGTGAAAACAGATAATTTTGGTGTCAAAGGGTCCCTTTATTTACGTAGAGATCCAGCACTAGGCGCCATCCGTTAGGGCGTCGCGTTACCGACGCCTATTTTTTTAAATGGGAACCCAGTATTTTCAATTGGTTTTTGAATTCTGCATTCAATTCTGAATTCAGCTATATAGCACACTTGTAGTTTTTCTTGAATACTGATGAAAGAAGTCAATTTTATTGCTTATTATAAAGAGGGCAAAATGAATGCAATAATACGAGTTCAATCAAACGAATCCACCAGTTATGATTTCATTGTATGTTCAATTTTATCTAGTTGCGTATTTCTGTACAAATTGAAATAAATGTTTCAAATTACCAAAAAATATGTTACTTTGACCATAAC
>WOGR01000970.1:0-21846 GCA_015342045.1 Leptinotarsa lineolata
TGCCTTCTTATCTAAGCTAAGTACAAGTTATATCTTTCTCTTTGGTTTTGCCTTTTGCAACCTGGCGCCCAACTACTTGAATTAGTCAAGTGAACTCCTGGTTTATTTGATCAATAGTAAGTTATTCAGTAATAGCTATTAATCAAGTCTGGGTTGAACTTACTAACACTCTCCCGTATCAAACTGAGCAGCCTATCAGCATCCAGTGTTGGCACCCCAAAATATTGAAATATTTAATATGCATTTCCAAACTCTGGGGGGTTACACATTTTTACATCTATTGAAGTAAAATAATGGACTGATGATAAGGATTAGAATATTTTCACCAGCGGTAGGAATGTCCAAAGCAGAAAGACAAAAGAAACGTATGAACGAAACGATTTTGGAGAGAATGGTATAATCTTGAAACCTTCTTAGGATAGTGAATTAGTTGTTATCCAAGACAATTCTACAAAATACCATATGGTAACATATACGCTCGCTCGCTAAACTTTTATCTAGTTGAGAATAAATATTGATGCTAACAGACCTCAAAGTTTTTGTCAGTAAGAGAGATACTTCATGTTTGTCTGAAACGGAAAGAGTGAATATACCAGCGCTTTGGAAAGAAATTGAGCGGCAAATCTCTTTCAGGAATATAATAATAATATTGTTTCCATTTATACATCTCAAATCTCAAAGTGAGAACTGTCAATAGGCTCGATCAACACTGTAGCAGACGGTTGTCTGCCTCGAGAGAAAATTCATCTTTGTTCTGGAACTGGTTCTGCTCTCACCTCAGAATCGTTGTAATGAAAACTCAAACATCGCGGTTGTTTCCCTTGTCCCAAATTTCATCCTCCTAAACTTTCCCATTACGTGAAGCGACGCGTTCAAAGGATACAGAATCCCTAATCAAAAGTAAACAAGCGGAATTTTGTCAAAACAGAGCCCGCTGTTGCGTATCTAATAAATCGCTCTCTTCATTAACTCTTACCCGTAATTTGGTGTTGTTTGTTTCTTCTACGCAATGGACTTGTCGGAGTTTTGATCCACCTCCACAGCTGGCGGAACAGGGGCCCCATTCTCCAGCGTGCCACCTGAAATTAATAGAAGTTTGTTATAAGCAGGTTAGAAATGAAATTGGCTATCAAAAGTTTTTCTTTTGATAGCCAAGATTTGAATTGAACCCGGTTATATTTAGCAAATGAAAAATTATTTGAGAAAACTATATCACACAAATTAAATAATAAAAAATCATATATTCTTTACAATACGATACTAGTCTCCAATCTATTTTTCTGTGTATCGTCTTGGAATCATTTATTTACACATGACTGGCATGATTTCGTTACGAAAGCAACAGTACCGTTTTTTTGAAATTTACATTATTGACAAAATTATTTATATTCACTGATGATGAAATATATGTTATAGTGGTTGAAAGTATAAGGTTTACAGTTTTCTTCAGTTAATCAAAATTTAGAATAAACGAAGATATTCTGAATATTCTACGGGTCGAACTTTCATGTTATCAATGAGATTGAGAGTATTTCATATTATATTCCATAAAAAAAGTCATAGAAGAGATGAAAAAAATGAACAGGTCACTGTTGTTGACAACAATGTAGACAGATTGAAATAGAAGCTCGAATATACATGGCTTGTTAACGCCTTCTCTCCATTATTGTATTATAAATTTGTTGACAATGTGTTCGATGTGATAAAAGCATATTTCGTAAAATATTCCTATTATATATTTATTCAGCACATAAAAAACTATCATTTGAACCAGAGACTGACACCTCAATAGGGTCCATCGATGGAGTGTAAAAAATGAGTTCCAGATCAATATGTCCAAATGTTTTGTCCTGTTATATACCCGAAAATCAACTTAAATACTATACGACTACTCGATTAATGGTATTGAATTATCCAGGGTAGGGACTGTCAAAGATTTGGGTTCAAACTATAATTACACTTTTCTCGTATAAACATAATATATCATTCCAGACACCACGAATTATGAGATTTGTAATGAGACAAAGTGAACATTGAAGTGACTACAACACTAATATAATACTTTGGTCAGAGCTAAACTTGAATATGGATCTGTAGTCTGGCATCCTTCTCATATTGTTCGAAAAATAGACTAGAAAAATTGAAAACAGGTTTTTGAGATATTCTTACTACAAATAATATGTTCGATCAGTAGAACTACGAATTAATTCAAAATACCCAGTTTAGAAAATGAAAGAAGGGCAAGTATAGTGTCAATGTGTTACTAAATATATAAAAAAAATTATGAGTACCCCAATCTCAAATCTTTACCCAAACAGACAATTCCCATAAAAACAAGACTCATTTAGTTTTTTGATGTACCATACGTATTAACAAATAATACATCATTACAATGATCAAAATAACAAACGACTCCCTTTTAATGTCAGATATCAAGTTTGTTCTCCCTTCCGAACAAGTTTATCACCGTTCAAAAACATGCTTTTCGAACTTAGAATAATATTTTTCCTTCCATTTGGCTTTATGTAGTAGCTAGATACAATGTTACTGTATTCACATATAGATATGAGACCTCTTATTTATGATTTACTCTTAGACTGTATTCACACTTTCATACAATTATTTTCATGTAATGAGGTTTTCACCTGTTTGAAAATCAATATATGAATAGACTTAGTTATGTCAGGTCTTCATAGAGACTGCATATATGTGTTTCGTATGTTTTTTTGAGTTTTCAGTGTATATGTGTATTATATATGTTTTTTTGTCAGACAGAAATTTGATTTGACCACAACATTTTTGTAGTGTACTGTAGTGTAGTGTGGTGTTTTCTATCAATAAAATCCGTTATTATTATTATCTTGGGTATGATGAAAAAACAGGACCCACGAAACTATCATAAATGGAAGATATTAATTGATCTTTGAAGTAATATATGTACTCAATTATCTCATTTTCAAGTTCCAAGCCAAATACCTGATATCTATAAACCTTTTTCGATACATTTTCATCCAGATATGACTACAGATTTGTTTACTATAAAGATAAAAACTCCCACTTTGAGGAAATGCCCACATTTGTCACTTTTTTACAGTTGATTTTTGTATTTGGATATTCCTCTATATTTGCTATTGATAAATATAACCATAGCATTTTGAAAAACTTTCCACACAAATATATTTGAGTAGGAGAATACCCTAAATCAAATTTAAATTCTGAGGTATCTTCTCACAGGTGCAAAAATATCCTAAGAAATATCCATCGTCTAGAAATGCCTATCTTGAAAAACTATAAAAATACCCGACGAGACACTTGCGTGCCTGTTCCCAATTTTGTCAACGACGAGAAAACCCTTCGTTGAAATGAGATGAATGAGATCCGTCTGGGAATGCTCAAGTGGTCGTGAAAGCTCTCGTCCCGCTTTAAATTAGTGGGTAACTAACGCCCTTTACAATTCCAGTTGTATTGCGGATTTAATGAAAAGAAAAATGGATTCTTGACGTGCTGTGATTTAGTGCAGCGCAGCGTCTCTCTTGGAAACTGCCGTTTTTCCTGCTACAGCAGATGTTTAGTTCAGAATAAAACGACGAAAAGTATTTTTAAACATATGTATATGAAAATATCTATACTAATAAAAATGTGAAAGTTTGTGACGACGGATGTATGCATGTTTGTGACTCTTTCACGCCTAAACGACTGAACGAATTTCGATGAAACTTTACGTAAATACAGCTTGTACATCAAAAAACATATAGACCACAAATTTACAAAGGTTTTTTGTGATTTTGGCCATAATATAACGATTAGTTATAGGTAAGTCCGAAAAATTCTTGTCCCTGAGAGCTATCTTGGCGTGCGCCAATTCAAAGATGGGGGTGGCCCAAGTCAGATGACACCCTGTATAAAAGTATCATGGATATATCCTGATAACCCACATCAAGTGCCAATAGCAAAATGTGGATAGATTTTCAATATGTCTGCGATTAATGAAGATACAGGCAAAACAATAATTTGGGATTTTTTGGTTATTCCCGTATATCTTCAGAACCAAAAGAGCTATATTCGATTTTTTGACATCATTGAATAGGTCTATGAAATACGCAACTTTGCCATATTCAACCGACACTCTATCTCTTATTGTTTACGAGATACCCATGTACAGAAAAGAATTTGAATAGCCCTGTATTGAATAGTTCTGAATAAAAGTCCGCGATAGCATATATCTACATATGGTAGCCACTATAAATATGCAAAATACTGAGCCATAAATAAAATTGAATTGGATACTCTTTAACAATGCACATTTTAGAATATCTGTCAAATTATTATAAAAATTGATACAATTGTCGTTTTAAGTTTTTAATATAGAGGAACTTCGTCTTTCATATTAAGTAATTTGGACGAAAAGTTCAAAAGTTATAACGATAAGATTAACCTGACGCAACGCAGCCATTACCTGTTGCGTCTACTGTGAGACGACGGAGACGATGCGCGAGGGTAGAGGGGCGATCTGAGCAATGAAACGCCATCGCAGTTAATGTATTTTCGAACTAAAAATTAAAATTACCAGCTGTGACCCGGGACTTCGCCAGCATAGAATTTGATATGTCCTATTAAGTTTCCTGACAGACCATTTCAAACAAAAAGTTACAGAATTTTTTAGTAACTCAAAACTTCAGGTTTCCAACTTCAAAACTGATGAAATTCGATACAATCTTTGAAGCCCTATTTCTTCTCCTTTGTGGTAGAAATTCCAGATTCCCTTTCTTGAAGGTTATTTACGCTATACAAAGAGCCTATCTGCATATTTTAAGATTCTAGGTTAAGTAGCTTCGGCTGTAGAGTGTCAGTCCATCAAAAGGTAGCCACTTATATATTACTAGCTGTTCCCCGCTGTTTTACCCGCGTTACTGTAGGAACCTACCCTATGTGTTTACCGTAGAAACCTACCCTATGTGTTATTCCAGGTCATGATCTGTCTATAAACTAACTCACATTCGAATCCGTTGAGCTGTTCAGGTGTGAAAAAGTTAAAAACGTAAATACATACATTACATTCATCCATCCTCACAAAGTTTACGCATTCATAATATGAGTACTTGATGTGAAGAAGTAAATTCTACGCAGTCGAAGCCGCGAGCAACAACTAGTGACTTCACTCACATTGGATGCTTGCAAAGTGAATTCTCAATTCAAACTGAGATTGCATTTTCTATCTATGTTATGTTGACCTTTTTCTCCAATAAATATCACTTCTACCAGCTCAGTTTTCACTTCTTCTGAAATATTTATCACAATTTCAAACTCTAGAGCGGTTTTCGACGATGCAGCGTTTAGTAAGATATCTACCTAGCCCCAGGGTCTCGATTTCTTTGGAATCGTCAATAAAGGACTTCAGTCTCATCCACTCTACAAATTTTATCTTACAAATCGACCAGATCAGTTAGCATCTCAAAGCTGATATCTGCTCCTAAATTTGCTTGAGTGAAAATATTTCAAGTATTGTTTTCCATAGCACACTGATATTTGCCTGGAAATGTTCAAATGTTCGTGGAAACTCGCCACGCTTGGAATTAGTAGATAAATAACGTTCTTGACAATTCTATTTGTATTGCGGAATCATAAGTTTTTGTTGTTCCTTCAACATCATAGTTTTGATTGAGAAGATAACGATGGAAAGCATTTTTAAACAGTTTGTAACCTCAAATTTCTGGGACTTGTGTGAATGTTTCATTGTCTTTATGATTGCATAGAGAAGTACAAAAGATTTTTAGAAAAATGTAAAATTTTCTTGAAGTGACACGTAGGCGTTCATATCACTTTTAAATTTGGAGAAATACCTTTTTCTGTTTTCAATGAGTATGATGAGTATATTCCCAAAAAATAATGATATCGTTGAATGAGTTTTTGTGCCCTAATTTTCAATTACTCAGTATAAAGAACAAATATTTCCTATATTTTCGGTATATGAGTATGTTTTATATGCTAACGAACTTGAAATTTCATTATTCAAGATCAAAATTTTATAGAAAAAAAATTTTAAAATCATAGAATTTCTTGCTTTGTGTTGTTTGTTGTCATACGTATCAAACAAAAGTCATTTCTGTGGAGGAAATCAGTTTGATGAAAGAATTTGGAACCTCTGGCATCAAAATAATCTATTGGAAACACTTTTCCTTCACAAGAACAAATGCGCTTTTCGCTAACTAAGTTAGCATCATCAGGAGATGATGGCAGGTACACTCGAAAAGATAAATTGATAGTCCCACATCAGATAAAGTATATATATTGAACATGAAGGGTGATTATCATTCCAAACAAGGTAAGAAATTATTTGAAAAAATAAACACAATATGAACAAATCAGCATTTGAAACTCATAATACCACAAAGTTCATTCATGGAGTATTTCGTTGTAAAGCCAGATTATTCTATGAGAAAACGACCCACGGTAACGAGATGTGTGGGAGTAAGCAAATTTCTGAATCCCATGTGTCTTATTATTTTGTGAAATGTAGTGCATGCATGCTGATATATCGCTTGCTTGCCCATATTCAGCCATCCATGATTTAATGGATGTTGTTATATATGATCCTGTCTAGGAATGCCTGTAATTAGTAGGAGACATGAATTTTGTGAAACTTGCAGCCTTCTTTTAGTATCATATAGTATATTTTCGAAATTTTCAATAATTAGTCAAATGAACATGCTGCGAATCGCAGGGCAGAAGATTAGATCATATTAAACCTCAGCTGGGACACGTCTCGACTTTTGAGTATTGTCGTTCGTAGAGGGGGCGACAGCTGGTTAACGAAAAAACACATTTTGAGACAGATCAGGATTCTGGACGTTAAGCACTATGAAGTTCGTTGAAAAAAGAGCCCAAAAACAACGCATTCGTGATCTTGTCAGTGGTGCTAGGCTTAACCACAAAGGCATTTCTGGATCCAACTTCCCTTATGAAGACAACATCTATGGGATCAACAAAAGACTCAATTCTCGAATATCGACCGCCACAGATGGCGTCTTCGTAGGGGGAAATATCATCTTCTCTACTCACTATGCAGGTAATACTCTGGCTTCATATTGTTCTGTACTTCATTTGCACCAGAAAAATATAGAAAATGGAAGAAAAATTGAACAAGAAAAATTGCTTGTGCTTTGGGTACTGAAAATCGATTATTACTCGCTTTCCTGATGGATATTTGCTAAAACCCATATTTTTTTATATCGATACCATCTTTTTGAATACCGAGAAAAAAACAACAGGTATATAGGTACTATTTTTTTGGACCCGGTATCATAGCCCTCTCAATGGGCTATGATACCGTGATCTACTTTCTTCATTAGTGTACCTGATACGCTTTTTCTCTGCAGGCTTCAATACTTCTTTCCTTTTCAATAATGCATTTGTTGGTTACCTACAATTCTGAGGTTTTTCAACATGAAGTCCTTTTTTCTCGAGTGGTAGGCTCAATTTTGCAGTGATTGTCGGTACTCTATCGATCTGTTTCTTCAATATCCACTCTCTACTGAAGACCACTTCTCTCAGAGTCATTTGCAATTCATTCAAAACATTTTTGACATCTCAGAACTACAGTGCAGTATGAAGTCAACGTATTATCGGGAATAGCATTTCGGAGTTTTTCAAACCGTCAATGAATCCCAATACTTTAATCTGCTCTACCTATTCTTTTGAAGCTCTTGAGCTTGAGGCTAAATTGATTGGTCACTAAATATCTTCTCTATACTAGGTCATCTGTGGTTATTGATGTCTACTCCGTAATTAGCTCTGGTATACTTGCTTCAACTTGTCAATATGACATTTCTAGAGCTTTAACCGATTCTTTGCCGTATACTTCGTCCACTAAATATTCAAGTAACACTATTCTGAGATTTCCACTGGACAACTTACAAAACCACGTTCCGTCATATAATAACTTTTTCAAGCGTTTTCATACCTGCTTGCTAGTTTGCTTTTCCTTTTGAATAAATACGTTTGGGAAAGCTATTGTTCAGCGAAACTTGTTTTTCGGTCGTGCAAATTGTCCAGTGGAAATCTTATAATATAGTTTTGCTGGGATTTTCATCAAGTATTGGCCAATTCCGTCAAATATACTACTTCATCCAGAATTATTTCAATTCACCTTGAGCTTGTTTGATTTTCCCTAGAATTTCTTCTTGAAATATTTCATATTAGAAATATTATATTTGGGATTTGTGTGGACTGTTTCTGTCATTTTTTCTTCTCCTTCTTCCTTCGATCACCCCTTTTATGCGTTTTCTGTTATGTAAGAAGCTACAAAAGGTTTGTAAATTTCTGACAGAGATACTTGAAATAAGGTCCATCTTTAGGCAATACCTTTACAAACTCTATTATGAGGCCTAACTTTATATAGAGGGGTGGTAATAGAATGTTTTCTAGGATCTACAAGGTTTTTGCGGAGAATGTTCTTCTCGCCAGGTTTTAAAGACTCCCTCACAGGACAGTTCTTCATGCACCAATGTTGATCCTTTGCTCTACTGTCCCATTCACACAGAAAACATGGAAATTTGGTAAAACCACCTTGCTGACCAAGAAGCATGCATGTTACTTTCAAGTCACCACATATCATCCAACCATGAGCCGAATAGTCAATTTTATTCAACACTATTTCTAGGTTTTCATATGTACAGAATGGCCAACAGCTATAGATGCATAATTGTTACTATTGTGTAATAAAACAGCTTTTAAACTAGTTTTGGAAAAATCAATAATCAGCTTTCAGTCTTCTTTTTTGTATTCTACACCAAACTCTTTGATCAGACCTGGAATGTCTGAGCTGTACACTAAATCACCTTCTTGTTTGAAAAATGTCGAAAACTGCTGCTCTCTCTTCCTATACACATATAGCTAGTTCCAACTACCAACAAATTCTTTTCTTTTAGTTTAGAACCAAGCAATTCAGCTTTTTCTTTTGTTAACCTAAGATTCCTAACTAAGTCGTTAGGCTCAATCTGAATAAACAGTTTAGGCTCTATATTTGGTGTAGCACATTGGAACTCTTCATCATCTTGCTCATCTATATCTGACAGTACATCAGAAAACATTTCAGTTTCAATAGAATTCAAATTATCTGGAGGTTCTGGGACCGGCAAATCTACATCGTGCGCTACTGGTCGGATGGCGGAAATTAGGTTAGGGTAGTTTATTACCTTCTTGTTTTTCGAGTTATGGCCAGTAATATCAATCCTACAAAAGTAGTAATCATCAGTGTGGTTTATAGGTTCCCTCTATACTATAGGAACATCGTACTTAAAGGCTTTTTTCTCCTTTTTTGGCCATTTTCAACACAAACATAACATACCTTATGCGAGGTACAAGATTTATACTGATCACCAAGTTTAATCCTCATCACCAAGATTAATTCCAAAATATGAGAAATAAACCTTTTTCACAAAATCTGTAAGGTTTCTTTGATGTTTTATAATAACAAACTCACCACAAATATAACAAAAACTGTCATCAGAGTTCTTAAAACCCCGATCAGACATTTTAATGAGCACATGTACTGGAAACCAGAAAGTAAGATTAGGTTGACAGTAAACAAAACATCTTCTGTGAACAGAACAATATAATTCTCCTTTTTCTGGGCAGTAAATGTGTTTCAGCACCGCTGCCAACTCTTCTACATCCAGCACAAATTATTTTACGATTTGATTTGTAGTATATAAAAGCTCTCAAATTATGTAATAAATCAAAAAAATTTATTATATTGATGAGCAAATGTGAAAAAATGTTAGATGATACGGCTTAATACGGCTATTCTTTGGAGGATGGAGCAACTATTTCCTTTCGATTTGTAGATTTAAAACTATTTTTTAAAAAATTTTCATACCAACTTTATCGGTGGAAAAGAGATTTGATCTTTTTTATTGAGTAAACTACTTGTGAGAACATCGTTACTTTCCAGTGTCATGCAAAACTTGAAATCTTACTATTTTTTTCATTTGCTGGTCTTCTTTCAGGTAACAAAAGCACATACCGTTTATTCAAATATTTATTCAACTGCTCAAAACTGCCAAATCAACACTAACATTGTGAGGACATGATTCAACTCAAACATTCAATGTTTTCATATTGTGTAAGTGGAATGTCTTCTTTCAGTGTGGAACTGAACCTTCAATAATAAATTCTTGAGATTTTTCGTTTTCGTCCAACTCAGCAACTCTGCACTTGCAGGATGTCTTTGTTATTTCGTTATCAAGAGTGCCCGTAGGTCGAAAGTTTTTGACAAAATATTTAACATGGGTAAGGGATCCAAGTGTTCACACACCAGAAATAATTTATGCATCTTGAGAGGCCAAACTACCCGGTTCATTCGATTTTTTCGAAGGGCAGCTGTGAGAGGCGAGGTGAAACTCTTTATATTCCGAGTGATACCGATGTTACGTTTGGCCTGAGTTGGCGTGTCGGTCGGTAGGCGTGATAGACCGGGAGAGGGTGGAAGATTTTAGTTAGCCATTTCTTACGGCGTTTTTAGGGAGGTTAATATACGTAATAAGTGAAAGAAAAATTATGTTTTTGCTGGTGGTGCGCGGGACGCAATTGCAGAATAATTAATTGAAATTGCTCGAAAATTCGGAGGTGTCAAACAATTTCTTCCACAAATTTTCTTCAATGCATTGGTATTTAATAAAAAAATTAATCCGGCCCTCGCTATATGCCATATTTCTCCGGTGGGATGTTTTTTTATATATTTCTTCAATTCATATTCTACATGCTGTTTCATAAAACTGTTTTTTATTATTCTTGTATGAAAATCACAACGCCTACCATTTCAACGGTCCAAAATACCCGACATACCCCCTCAATGTGTAATTTTTCAAAGTTCAAAAAACTATCTCTCTCACCATAAAATTTGGTCTAGTTTTTATGCTTAGATACATAGTTGATATAATGACATAACTGTAGATTGGGTGATATACGTACGATGTAATTAAATAAAAAATAATAAAAAAAATTTATGCAATATTTGAAAAATTTCTTACAGTATGACACAAATTTTTCTGGAAGTTAGACATGTGAGTAACGTAAATAATCATTCTGGTTTGATTAAATAACGTGTTAAGTGGTATAATATTTTTCGTTCATTCCATATTCGCTTACTGTGACTACACCTGCTCGTCCTGTACGTGTATCACAGTACAATTTTTAAGATTTTGTGTGAACATTTTTTGTATAGTTTTTAACATATATACTTTGAGGAAATTGACAAAAAATCGATGTCTCTGACCCGTCACAGTGGCGTTTCCCTCAACGAAAATTTTTCGTTCAACAAATCGATTGAAGATGCCACAGTGTGGGCTGATTACTAAAAAAGCGTGTAATCAGACATCACCAAAAGATGGCAAATTATACTTTGCCGAAACGTTGTGAAAATAATCCTAACGAAGATAAAAAACACAGAACACGGAGTGGATCCCGAGAAAACAGCTCATTATACTTTGTCCGTATGGTGTCATACTTGACACCACTTTTGTACGGTACTGGAAGTATGATGAATATAATTTTGTCTCACTGTATATACTGAAAGAAATATTTTTTCGAATTTTGAAAAATGACATGTTCGAGGGAGGTATGGTGGGTATTTTAGACCGTCAAAATGGTATGACTTTGTAATTTTCGTACAATAAAAATAAAAAACAATAGTTTAAAAAAACTAGCCTGTACGAAATAAACGAAAAAAAAATTCAAAAAATTGTTTAACAACTCCGAATATTCGATCAATTTCAATTGATTATTCTGCAATTGCGTCTCAGACACCACCGGTAAGAACATCATTTTCTTTTCACTCATTACGTATATGAACCCCCCTTGGAAGGCCATAGTGTATATAAGACATGACTAATCAAAATCTTCTACCATCTCCCGGTCTATAAAGAAAGATTTTCAAATTACTGACGAGACAAAAAGATATTGAATTCCATCGTTTATTTGTGTAATTCACATTTTTGAGTCTTATTGATTTGGAAAATAGTTGGAAACTAAATTTATCATTTTATATTTGAATTAACGATGTATTTTTGAAATAAGTTTTAGACAATCAAGTAAGTACGGTCTGGGTAGAATGAAACTCAGAATCAAATTATCGTGTAAAATCTTTTCATAAAATGTTTTGCTATGTAGATATCAGTTTCTATGAAATAAAAATGATGACAACTTGAGATTCAATTGAGTTTTGGAATATATAAATCTTTCAAAAAATGCTGCTCCCAACAATGAATTCAATGAATTTCAGAAGTCTCAAATCAATATAATCACTTATCGGCTTCATCAACCAATAAGTATTTTACATACCTTGAGGAATATGATCATTGGGACCAAGAATCGTGTATCCTAAGCTTTCTTATAAAATTTGAAAAGTCGGTATAATCTTCAAAACTTCTTCGATCATGACAATTATACGAATGAAGTCTGTGTCGATTATATGGGGTTCGAAAATTAAATATCGATATAGCAAACGCTTCAACCCTTTTTTGGTAAAATATCCGTTTCTCTGGGTGGAAAACTCCATGACAAAGATTGCATTAATCTGGTAGTCCTGAAAAACTACGTCAGTATGCATGTCTACGAGAAAACGTTCACAAAAAATATGAATTAACTCCATGCCTCAATTATAATGATGAAATAATGTAACAACTGATAGTGCCAAGCTGGAACTAATAACCTCATAGTAAAGGTTTTCCGACAGGATATTGTCTGCGTATCTACATTTACCGAATGCACGTCCTGTCAAAACTGGTTGACAACTTTCGGTATAAATGTGTCTCTTGCGTCACATACTGCAGGATAATTAGCACACTTATTACGGAATTAAGCGCGTCTTTTGATATACCTCCTTGCGCACAGCCGTTAAAGGACGCTTGGTCGCTTCAATAACAAACAAACTTTTAAGTGCATATAATTCAGAACACTAATGTAACATTTTATAGTAAATGAAGCCGGCATCCCTCTCGGGGATTTCCCAGTATAAATTCAGGTCCCGAAGTTCTCAGACATAAACACCATTCTTCAGGATGATAATTCTAGAGAAAGAACGATATAAAGGCGAATAAGGTACGGTGCGGGCGACTTTTTCGGTGAAAAGGGACTAGAAGTTAGTTGTGAAGAGCTCACAGACGGGTTAACAAAGGAAAGTGAGGGTTGTTACTATGGCCGTAACAAAAAAGGACGAAGTTAATAAAAGATATAAAAATTTCGCCCATCTTGTGGAAGATGGCCACACGTCAACTTCTGAAGTTATATGATTATTCCGTGAAATTAATTCATAAGAACCAGCTACAAGGATTTCTTTAAGTATCAAGATTTTTCCACTTCGTTGAAAATTAAGGGAGAGGACGGTAACATAAAAAGAGCGGGTAAGATGGAAATAGTAATAAAGGAAATCATGAAGCAACATATACGATTTGAATCAATAAACGGCATCTATGAAGAGGTATTAAAAGTTTTTTTTCGAGGCCAACAAAAACCATCACTGAATGTGCCACAGTACCGGAGAGTGGAGTTTTCTACGAAATTGTATGTTTGTGTAATATTCATTTTTTGTAGTTTCATTGCATTTACATTTATTTTCTTTGCTGAATGCAAGGGCGGATTTGACAACAACATTCAATACTGAAATGGAAGGTAGAACTGGAACTTCTGGAGTAGAATAAATTCAAAACTGGAACTGCTCCCAAATGCCCTGTACCATAACACTCTCCTCGACGCGCGTTTCACCAACCAAGTTGGTGAGATGAAGTACGCCAACTCCTAACCAGTCTCGATTTATATCTTACAGGGTACACTTTCACTTACAGGCACACATTAAGATATTCGCGGTGAATTTTCGCGTGAGTTCCCGCGCATTTCAAGAGAGAACGATTCATATGAAGACAAACAATGGATTATTTGGAGTCGGTTGAAATAGTTTGGAATAGTATCACAGTTTGCATATAAAAATATAGTATCATGTAAAAATCTCAACAATTTCAGACAGTTTTGTCATCTACTCAATGGCCGTTCTACAAGGCGTGTTGAATGGCACTAGATTTTTCTGGTTTCTAAAATTGAATATTTGCTACGTGTCTTTTGAAACGAATTCAAATAGCTCGCCTGATCTAACCAATGTATTATCTGTGACAGTCCCCAAAGCTCATTTCATATATCTTGTGCTTACAATTTTCCAACATTCTGTCTTTAAAGTAACCTAACATTTGTTGGAGTGAATAAGTGGTTTTGAAGGCTACTTTTACGTTCAACTTTCTGAAAATTCGATCCAATCCGTTGAAGAATTTTGGTTTACACGAAAGAACAATGAACTGTGAATTATTGTCTTCCCAAAAAGTCGAAGATTCACGAAAATTTTCCCTAAGTTAACTTTTTCCGATTAATTTATCTACTATATTCGAAGAACATCCGTTGCCCTGATAATATTAAGGTATCAAATTCTTACATCCTGATTACTTTTAATCATCAAGACATCCAATAATGGTCAAGAGTTGGAGCAAAATCCTCTAACTGAAATTTTTCTGTGTCAAAAATCGCAAATATGTCATCTCTATATCGGATCCAAGTCTAAAAAAAGTAACCTAATGCCTCATTCGCTTCCAATTTCAATCTGCTCATGAACAGATTACCTATGACGGAGGTCAGTGGGTTTCACATTTCCATGCCTTCGTGCAGTCTGTAGAAACAGATGGATATAGCTCGATTATTTGGTCACCATTTTATACAAATCACTGTATGGAAAGAGTTCTACATACATTTCTGAGATTCTGTGATTTTGAAAGGAATATGGACATTGGCAATAATGGTGGTCGTGGCTTCGATCTCAACCTGAACCAGATATTCTTCTCGAGAGAATTTATCTAATTGAAGCACACGTTAAAAGGTGAGACCTCGTTAGTCTTTAGCTCGCACAAGTTTCTCAACTTCTAAAGAGTTGTCATTTGTATGGAGGCGACAGTTGATTAACGAAAAAACAGATTTCAAACAGATTTTTTAAGCAGTTATAACCTAGACTTCTTGAGCAGCAGAAGAGCAAATGCTGATCTTAAATTTATATATAAATTAATTTATTGTCTTAATACATGTCGGGAACTTCTCGAGAGGATTCACTTACATGTGGCAAAATGAACTCTCAGTATTATTGACATGTTTAAGATTTCTTTTCATCATACAAACTATGGAATACACTTTCTCATTGATTATCGAATGGTCAATAAAACAAAATCTGAAGATCACAGGTATAGACCTGTCAAAATTCAAATGTCTTCTGAGGGTGACTCGAAAATTATTCATACACCAAATTTTTCTAATTATTTTTCCGGGTTTTCCTGCGGCTGAAAAAGCAAATGCGCCACTGGAATCAATCAAGTCGCCCCGGAGCGCCAATTAATTTTTTTATGATTCATAATTTGTTTTATTCACACATCACTTATTATATCCTTTATATTATTCTTGCCATTTATTTCTGTATTTTAAATTGTATAATCTATTTATTTTTTTCACCGATAGAACACAAGCACTACAGGAAAAACTCTTAAGGCGCTCTAAGAGCGGTGTCTCTGCGAAAGTAGCGATTTACATTGAATTTGAATCCCTGAAGATCAAATCCGTTTGGAAAAAACGTGCAAATTATGTTTATCTCAATGCTGTCACTTGTTTGCACGTGCTTGAGTTTACTTCGAGTCTCACATTCAAATTTACAGTATTTTCTTCAATTTTCGTGTGGTTTTTACCTTTGTATATAGACTATACTTGTACCTACTATTATAAAAGGGGCGACCCCTTGCAATGAATAGATAAATATAGTTTTCAATTACTTCGCCTCTGACACCTTTGACCCTCAGAAGATCCCTCAAATATTCGATAGTTATCGGATAGGGACACTTGAAAACAACAAGATTACATCAACTTTACATCTCCAATTTCATTTATGAATTCATTTCTATGAACAAAACTTCAATTGTAAGATTGAGAGATCTTCAACTGTTTGGTTAGCCATTCAGCAATTTAATGAGTAGGGCAACTTGTGGTGGAGGCAACTGACCGCATGTACTTGCCAGACTTATGAATTTTTGGTAGATTTTATAATTGAATGGGTAAGGTGAAAATAATACTCTTCAATTCACACAACACTAACATTTAATGCTAACAGCTGTTTTGACATACTGTGTCATCTTCTGAGCGAGTTATAAACTAAACTGAATACTGAATACTGAAAGTTGCATTGGTAGATAAAGAGAGGTGTCAAGGAGCATTTGAGAAATCACAAGAGCTCAATTTCCCAAATGCATCTTGATACCTCTCTCTACCTACCAATGAAACATTTAGTATTAAAGGAGATGACATCATATACCTAGGTAAGTTCATAATTTCCTCAACTTAGTCAGACTGTGTTGAAACAACTGGTAGCATTAGATGTTAGTATTGTGTAAATTATGAAGAAATATTTTCACCCTACCCATTCAATTAAAATGAATTTACACATATGAGAAGCCAAAACTGTAGAATACGTAGACCGTACATTTCAGGAACTGTAGGATCAAAAATCTATAGACACCTGTTCATAGTCGGTGTGATGAAATTTTGACACTTTTTGAGTGTATTTTTCAATTCTAAAACCATCTTAGGCCACGATTTCATTGGTAATTTATCATATGGAACGTTCTCAATTGAATTATCAAATTCTCTCATAGTAATCCGACTTGTTCAATATCACAAACTTAACGCCTTTGTCTGCTTTCTCTCTCAATCATTTGACTATTTTTTCACACTCGAAATTATTGGTGTGTGTGGAAGTGAAATTATACCCTGTTAGATATAAATAGAGACTAGTTTCAGAGTAAGGAATTATTGAACTTCTTCTCGTAAAGTCGCCAACTTGAATGGAGAAACGTGCGTTGAAAAGAGTGTTACAGTTTCAGTGTTTCAAACATTCAATACATCTCACGTGAGTGTTGAAATATACGCTTATATCTTCTTTCAAATAATGATGATATGTAATTATGATAATTTGTCTTCATTCAATGTGGCGAAGTATAGCCTGAGCTACTCTTCCACTCAACCACAATACATATGTACAATAATGAGATTACATCTACCAGAATATTAAAAGTTATATGAACTGAGAGTTGAAATCGCTTTCCGAAACATAAATCATTGATTATAAAATAATAGTATGACATTTCAATGTTTTTGATTACTACTTATTAAGTGGATGATTTTTCATTGAAATTTTTAGCGACGGCGGCGATATTTTATCTGTCGTGTTAAGAGCATTATAAGCGATAACGGCATTTATGATGAGTAAAAGATCCTTCGAAAATGGAACTATTGATTTGGGAGATCAAAATTGTTTATTATGAATACACTGACGGTCAATGAAAGCTGATAAGACTATCCATGATGATGATTAGACAATTTCCATAGAAAACAATTCTATACGCGTTTCGCAAACATCGTAGCCACATCTGTAATGTAGTAATAATCAATCAAGCTAACTCGCAAACGTGTGTTGAAATTAAATGAAACCATTTTTGTTGCTATTGATTGATAATATTGAGTTGATTACTTTGATTTGAACGGAAATCAATCTTCAGAACTTGGTATGGTGTTCGGGATGCACATTCTTTCCACATATTTTCAGAATATAACAGACGGCTGAATATATACCGTTTTGAAGAGAACAAAATCCGGGCTAGTAGCCAGTGGTCGAATAGAAGCTGGAGTACGAAACATTTCGTCTGCTACTGCGGCAAATATCATCAGTGGTATGTGCATTTATTGCGAAGACGAAAGTTATATCTGGAAGTCCTCCAAAACAGCCGTGAAAGCATATGTTAGATCTCGTTTCAGGTGATATTGCTCGGGTATTGCACCCAACTGAGTTTTACGTCGTTCTGAATACTATTAGTGTCAAATTTCATTTTTTCAAAAACGATTCTTTCTTCTCTTGTTCTAAATACATGCATTCAATACTTACTTCGGAGGACAGTTATGGACGTTGCATTCTACGACTGTTGAATCAGGCTTTTGTGTATCGTTGCAGAGTTCCTCTTCAACTTCCTCTCCTGTCACTCGATTCTGACATAAAGGGCGCGACATCTTGTATCCTGGAAGAGAAGAGAAGTCGCAGTTACTCGTTGTTATCAGTCGGTTTTCTTATTACACCTGAGAAATGTTGTATTATGTTCCGTTTGTGAGCTGTTGAAGAATTATGATAAATAAAGAGGAGTCTTGACATATTGTGATTACATTTTGTAAAATATGGCGAAAAGAAACATAAAGAAAAAACGTTTTGTTTCAGGAGATTGTCTACATGTAGACTGTGAGAGATTTCATTATAAGATTCAGGAAACAAAAATGTTGGAAATATCGGCCAGGATTTACGGTTTCTGGTTTGAGGTGTGTGAATATATATTCAATGAAGTTTAATTCAACTCTGTTACATGAAAAATACGAGAACAGAACACAATACTAGACAATTACCCAGAAACTATATCTATCACATCTAACGTGCATATAGTGAGCCGAAATGAATAGCTACTACTCAAATGATAAGCAACATTTATTTGCAGGTTTTCATCACTTCTTGTGTTAATATTCTTTTTCGTACAGAAATATCAACTTATAACTTTTTGCTCAATGTACACTCGTTTGAAAAATATTCACATCGAAGCTACTCGGAATCCGGTATACCCTTGGCATTGCTAGAGCTTCTCTAGGGTCCGTTGCTGACCTGAGACTGAAAGCCAGGGGTATAACTGATTTCGGGTAGCTACGGGTCGATCTACATTGGAACCACAAAGTATAGGGACCCGTCTCTCCGAACACAAAAGAAACTGTCGCTTCAGACAAATCGGCAAATCGGTTGTAGTCAGGCATAAAAATCTGCAGACCACGGTCAGAAAAACCGGAAAATATCTTGCATATAGGTATCTTCGGCCGTGAAAGTTTACATTCTTCAATGAACTCTTATTTTCAGTTTCTATGAAGCGAATTGATCGTGGAAAAATAAATAATTATTCAGAGAGAATGAGATCACAGAATTGAAGATATCACCTTCAAATCCTAATGATGACTCTATAACGATAACTTAGATGGTACGGCAGGTACGGCAGTTATTGATCTGTGAGAATGCCTTCTCACAGATCAATAACTGTATCAAATAGTCACATAAGAATGAGGCAGCCTGTGCTATCAAATCTCGTATATTATGATTGTTGAAATGGGAAGTTTTAGTTTCTTGACATTTCTCAAAAAATATGTCAAACTCCAAATTATTAATCTATGGTATTGAACAGTTAAACCAATAAATTCTGCACCTTGAAGAATTTTCTCACTATTAGCTCCATTCGAAATTCAACTCTGACATCAATTTCTGCTTTGATTGAGATGCAAAATAACTAGGAAACGAAATTTGCCTCATCTGTGAAAATTTAATTTTTTCTCAAAAAATAACATTTGTTCACCTCACTGTCCAACAATATTCACAAATAGTTTTTTCATTTTCTCATTGTACAGTGAAATAGAATATAATCGACCTACTTCAAATATCATTGGGTGAAAAATGGAGAATTGATGCCTCCTGTGAAAAATTCAAAAATTAATATTAGTATGTTTCTTGCTGATTTCAAGTATTGAACCTTTTACAATCTGAAAAATGAACAAAGCTGAATAAATAGAGACTTTGATTGATTATATTGAAGAGCACACTGCCCAAAATGTTACTGCGTTATATAAATCCAATAAACATTGACTCCTTCATAAATAAAAGATAAATCAATAGAGAATCTGCTGAAGTGTAGTAGAGAGATTTATCTTTCATTTTTTCAGATTGTGGAAGGTTATAAACCCAAAAAAAAACAGCATAAAGGACCTGCAGTTGTTTCGAAAGTATTTATTTTGTGTAATTCAATGTTTATATGGAAAAAGTTGTTTCAAAAGGGATTCTTCTTCAAGTTTCTTCTTCGCATGACCTACACATTTTTGTGAATTATCTATTTCGAAATTAATTTCTCACTTTTTTTTGGAAATTGCTCTAATTTTCACATATGGAGTTGTAAAAATAGATAGCAAATCTTTTTTTTGACAAAAAATCAATCTCTCCTTGAAATATACCCCTTTCAGTTCATTGAAAATATCTTTCTTGTCGATGAGATGAGCAATTTTTTGCCTTGATTGATCAAGAATGAATGTTTTTTTCTCTAAATCATTAGGATCATAAATATTACTCTAGAACTGGATCCAATGATCGTGGTCCAAAATAATTGTATGTTTGTAGGTCAACTGACTTATGTGTCTATAGAACAATTTGTTTTTTTCCGAGTAGTCGAGAGAATTTGTTCTCTCATGTATTATTTCAGAGTTGTAATAAAAGAGCTGGTGGATATCGCAAACATAAGTCTCATAGAACATTACTTTGTAGAAAAGCATGTGGACTTGAATGAAAGCAATTTTAAACATCATTTATTTTGCAACACTTTCAATGAACGAATGAGTATGAACGGCTTCTCTCAGCAGGCCATTCTGAAGCATGAGTGAGTGACTCTTAACAAAAGAATTCTGAGCTGAGTGATTTTTGTTTTTTGGCTATTAAATATTTCAGAGTCATTGTTGACAAACACCTTAGATGGCACAAATACATTACTTACAAAAAAGGTAAGATCACTCATGAATAGATTCTACACTCTTCGAGATATATTAAACAAAAAAAAATGTAATAACACTTCATACTTCTATGGTAGAATCAGTATCAAGATGCTGCATTTTCTCTTGGGGAGGCATTTTTAATTCAACAATAAAAAATTCACAAAGTGCACAAAATGCAATTTTAAAAATAGTTCTGAAGAAAAACAGACACTACCCTACCAGTCTTGTGTATGGGAAAACAAAAATATTCAATGTAAGATCTCTTTACATTTATTGTTGCCTAATGTGCTCTTAAAGTAATTGTCAAAAATTTTTGATACAAAATTCCCGAACAACAAGAGGTGTTACAAAAACTTCATTCACAGTTCCCTCAATGCATGGAACTTTGACTCAATAATCAGTTCATTTTTATGGACCCAAATTATATAACGTTCTCTCCAATAATATAGAAGAAGAATATAGAACCAAAAAGTGCCATAAGATTCAAAAAAGAAGTAAACATTTTTTTTATTGAATATTTTCAATATATTCTAAGTGAACAACAATCTCCCAATTACTAACCGTTACAAAAATAGCCATATTTACGTAGGTTTTACGTCCTGTTTTAAACAGGATCATTATTCTATCAATTGTTCCACTCCTCTTATACCCAAGCATTATGAAAGCCCAAGATGTGAATAAAACAAGTATATTGGACACATTCTATGTACAACTAATGTGCTCCATGATATATTATTAAAATAGAGATATGATCCTTCAAAAGATTACCTTCAGAAGAAAGGCATTAAGTTGCCCAACTGAAACTATCACTGGAGGAATCATATTAAACAAAATGTAAAATTTCATTTAAAATATATTATAATGTATGTAAAATTCTATTTAGCTGAATTAAATCTGAATTGAAGTGAATTGTCAATTTTGAATTTAGAAAGGATGAACCACAGTTTATTGCATGAATGATCTACATCTATATGAGAATTACATCTGAGATGTGAGTCTGAAAAGAAATATGAGTATTCTATTTTCGTTACAGGTTCGATTGTTTGGTCACCCACATTCAAGTACGAGAGTGATGATATAATCGAACTGTTGCAAGTTATAGATTTTTCCGCATTAATTATTAGTAGTCAGTACACTTGCCAATTTTTCTTTCAAGTGAATATCATT
>WOGR01000971.1:0-21843 GCA_015342045.1 Leptinotarsa lineolata
TCACCTATTCGCTCGTAAATCCTATCGATATGCAGAAGCTACCTTGTTACTGGGGGCAAATTTTATGGAATCATCTTACTTTTTAATTACTTAAAATTGCGATGCATAGACAATAAAAATGACCAAGGTAAGAATTTAGATCTAACATTTAACATTGTTGCCGTTAGCTCTCAGTTCAATTTGTATATGAGTTACCTTCAATTGAAAATTGTTTTAATATAGTGGACATTTTACAAAAAAAAGTGTTTTCATTTATCTTGTTATAGTGGTCATGAAGTCAAGGCTGAAATATGACCAATATTTTTTTCATTTTCTCGATTTTTTTTTCAAATGGAATAATACCTATCAATATGAAAATTACTAAAGTTACACCTATGTATAAGAATGGCAAAAAATATGATCCTCACAACTGCTGCTCAATATCGGTATTATCAGTTTTTTCTAAAATTTCAGAAGGATTGATACATACAAAATTTACCGATTATTTGGAAAACAATAATCTTTTATGTATTGATCAGTATGGTTTTCGCAAGTCTAAAGATACAGAGGCAGCAGCAATGGATGTTGCAATTGACAATAATGAAAAACTTTGCCTCTTTCTCTTAGATTTGTGTGAAGCATTCAATACTATACATCATGATATATAGATCTCAGAGCTAAAAAAGTTTGGCAAGAAAGAATATCCTTGATTGGTTTGTAAATCTCATGAGTGATAGACAACAATATTGTTACAATTTTAACCGTGGGTTCAATAATAATTGACTACACCGAACAATAATCAAACTCAACTTTATTTCACCTTTGATATAAGAAAACACTTCAACGGTGTTCTAGTCACATATGGAATGCTGGCGAACATCATCGAAAATTCGCGAAACTTCACTCGGGCTGAGCGCGCTCTTAGCCACGTCATAGATGGTTTACGGCTACCAGTGGCGGACTGCGTTACTTTCTTTAGGGCATGATTTATAACACTACCCCCTTCCCTGAGGTTGTTCGCCCCGAACAAAATTCCAAGAGAGAACATCACGATCCATGTACGGACTCAGTCTTTCTATATGGACAACTTTAGGCTTGCTTCTGGGTGATAATCGGATTCTGTACACCAGATCGTTCATCTTTTCGGTTACCAAGTGAGGTCCTTGCCATGGTCTCTGCAATTTGGGACACAAACCTTTCCGACGTTAGAGTTGATATAACCATACTGCATCGCCCTCCTTGAAGCTCACCGGCAGCGACCTTTTGTCAGACCTTATCTCCATCTTGTCGCTGGAAAGCTGTAATTTGAATCTGGTAAATTTGTGTACAATTTCCAGTCTCTCCTTCAAGTCATTCACGTACTCTGAAAGGGCTACGTCGGATGGACTGCCACACATTACATCTATCGAAAGCTTCAGTTCTTGACCAGTTAACAACATGGTAACCTGTCGCGTCATGTTGGGAGCTCCCATACGCCAACAGAAAGAGAAGAACCAATTCATCCCAGTCTCTTTGGTTTTCGGAGACGAACATCGAGAGGTAGTTGTTTATGGTGCGATTATGCCTCTCGACTATTTCATCGGATTGTGGGTGAAGAGCAGTTATTCTTGTCTTCTTTATTCCCAACAAAGTCATCATTTCCTTCCATAGATCTGATTCGAAGTTGCGGCCGTGATCGGAGTGTAGTTCATGGAGTACTCCGTGTCTGGCAATTACTTTCCGCAACAGGACTTCTGCCATCGAAGGTGCTAGATATTTCCTTGGAATTCCATGGAACGACGGTAACGGTGTACCAGTCACATATGGAATGCTGGCGAACATCATCGAAAGTTCGCGAAACTTCACTCGGGCTGAGCGCACTCTTAGCTACGTTACAGATGGTTTACGGCTACCAGTGGCGGACTGCGTTACTTTCTTCAGGGCATGATTCATAACAATATGTACATAAGAACATAAGAAAAATAAATTTTTTGGCACTGCAAGGATCTATTCTTGCTTCACTCCTTTTTTTTAATATACCTCAATTTATGAATAAATTAAGGTATATTGAATGTAGCCGTTATTACGTGGTAAGAGATCATCGTGAAAAATGAGAAATGAAAATTTTATATGTTTTTTACCACTTTTATTCATAATTAAAGTTACTGCAGTTTCATCCTATAAGGACATTTTCAAACTTCCACATCAAACTCTCAATTTATTAACAAATTCACCTCTGAAGGGACCAGTCAAATTATTTACTGATGATATAACAATTATATACTCTTCGGATAACTTCGACAAAATTCATGATGACATAAAAACAGACATAAAAATAATTTCAGATTAGATTTAAGAGAATATATTAACTCTAAATTTTTAAAAATCTTCGTATATGGAAATTTCTGGAAGATTATTGAATAGTTTTAACAATCCTATGATCATTGGTAACAATTCAATAAAATGTATCAATTCTATTAAATTCCTTATTGGTATTTCATTCAAAATCAAGAGCTATATTCCTCTTGAATTTTCGAAAAATGTTCATATTTTATACTCACAACTGCATTATCTGCAATAAATCCACAATAAAACCTCTGAAATCCCAAGTTTGTGAAGAACAAATCATTTCCAGTATAGTTTGTGAAATACTATGGATCTTAATCAAGTAACGGCCGAGTTTATCAGTAAAAAAATGGGAATGGTGTTTGAGAGTTTTATTTCATCGTAAAGTACTTTCGATTCCTTATCCATTGCTGCTATACTTTTAGCAATCAGTTTATTAGTTTCAAAGTCGCTGAATGGGCCAAAGGGATACAATTCAGTGTGGCTTTCTTTGCAACATTCAGCTTCACTATACAATTTGGCTGTATTTTCTTTCAATATGGTAAGTTTTCAAGAAAAATACATTCCATTTTTACATTTTTTAGAGAATGTATTGTTCAAATTCGGGCTTTCGCCGCCAACTTTTGAAACTGTTAGTGATTTTCAGTTTCTAGTCTGTTGCCCATTGAAATTTCTTCTTGACGTTTCGCCGATTCCATTGGCTAGCATCCTCAGAGGCAGTTGCTATCGCCTCCAAGGTTGGTGGTACCTTCAACTTGATAAGCTATAAAGAGACCTCTGAAGATGCCAACCACTCGCGCCGGTGAAATTACAACAGATGACCGCCTAAAGTCAAAAAAGCACAAAAAGTCAAAAATATTGTTAGCATTTCAAAGCTCCATATCTTCTGAATCAGTGTAACGTTTTTGTTGAAGGCATGAAAGTAATGGGTATAGAATAGGAAACCCTCTTCAATTAAACCCCATTCCTATTTTGAAAACATGAAGGCTGACACTACCTCTGAGAGAGTTGAAAGTTTTGCGATGGCTTCTGGGTCAAAACGTATCCCATTCAAAACGTGTCCGAAACTTATGCCAGGGAAAGTTTCTTCGTTGACACAAGTTTGGACAAGTTTGAAAGAATCAGGGATATAAAAGCTAGACAATGCATTGGTGCACATGAGATACAGTACAGAGTACAGGTCTACGCAAATGATCATCTGGTCATCATTGAAGGGAACATACAGGAAATATTTAAGCTGGTGTGGAATGAATATAAAGCATGGGAGGAGAATATGTGGCTGAGGTACAATGACTAGATAGCAGAGTGCATATAGATACCAGCTAGAAGGTATGAAAGACCCCCGGTCAAAAACATGAATGAGAGAACGATTTGGTTGAGGATGAGTGAGAGATACCTGAAAATTGTAGTGGACTCTGGATTACTATTCAAATACTACCACTGGGAGGTAACAAAAAAACTGAATGGGTTGGTGGCAAAGTTAAGGAAATTGACCGAAAAGAATATCGGACTCAGGAGAGAGTAGCCGAATCTGCGGTCACGTATAGAGTGCCAGAGTGGAGGAGTAGAACGCACGATAGCAGAGTCGGGAGACAACTGAACGTGGCACAGAGGCCCTTCCTGCATGACTTATGTGGGGCTCACCTACAGAACGGCGCCATCATATGCGCTCTGTGTAGTCTCAGATATGGTCCTCCTTCATGTATGAGCGCGGCCAGATACCATGCATGGAGATTGAATGGAGAAAGTTCAAGAATAGAGAGGAAGTGGGAGGTAGGGTATTCCCCTGGCTGTAAGGCAAGTTACTGGAGGAGATGAAGGATGAAGGAAGGACTGAAGTATATTTTGACGCCGGAGCAAGAATGAAGGATAGTAGAATGGGTATAGGCTGGGCGTATGAACAGAACGAGTATGAGTGGGCACTGGGGAATGATAGGATCCCCAGACAGAGCATTTTGAATGAGGCGGAACTGATAGCGATTGAGGGAGTGATTAGAATATGCGATGCAAATGAAAGTGTAGAAGTAATCATTGACTCTGCCGTGGGTGCGGAACAAATGAAAATAGAGAGAGTGAAGAATAAAAGGGTGGCGAGATTCTAACGTATGATTGGAGAAATTAGTACAAGGGAAGCATGAACTCGACTCATCTAGAGGAGAGACCATGATAGAGTGAAATGGGGAGATAAGGAATTCCCCTGGCTGCAAGGCATGTTGCTGGAGGAGATAGAAGACGAAGGAATAGCTGAAGTATATGTGGACGCCAAACCAAAGCAAGAATGGAGTATAGAAGAATGGGCATAGGAGAGGCATATGAACGGAGCGAGGATAAGTGGGCACTGAGGAATGGACAGAACTGACAGCGATTGAGAGAGTGATTGTAATGTGGGATGCAAATTAGAGGGTAGTAGTAATCAGCGAGTCTCTCGTGGCTGTGGAATGAATGAAAGTAGGGCAAGTGAAGAATAAAATGGTGGCCAGAGTCTAACGTATGATTGTAGAAAGGAGTGCAAGGGGAGCACGGACCCAAATCATCTGGAGGCGAAGCCATGATAATAACAACCTTGGTAACAAAAAAGCCCACGAAGAGATTGCGAAAGAAATGGGCTGGTAAATTATCACTTAGGATACGAGGAGAATGAATAGTAAGGATGAGAGGAAAAAATAAATTAACGAATGCATCAAGGGAGAGTGGCATCAGAGGAAATGGAAAACTGGTACGACGGGACTGCTGTACTGAAGGTTCTGTGAAACAGTCGTGTATTTGTCATTGAATATGTCGCATAAGACTGTCCAATTACTTACGGGGCATGGCAATTTTCCGGGATACTTTGCTGGGTTCAACTTGGGCCCGTAGTTGATGTGTCCTTTTGGCTAAGGGAGCTTGAAATGACAGAGCCATGGATAGCGACAAGATTGAACGACGTGAATGGAAAGAACGCATGGAACGGGAAAATGGAGAAATCACATTGAGAGAAGTGGATGGAAGGAGAAATGAATAGATCCGATTCGTGAATGATTGGGCAGAGAAGGGAAGGATGGATGGTGAGCTATCTGCTTACTGCCGATGATGAAGGGTAGATTATTTCAGAATTATGGTTACCTTCTATAGGTCAATAGCAATTTTTTTTCATTGTTGTCGATCTAGTCATTTATTTATTTATGGTCGGAATTCATTTTCATGATCATTTGTATGAAGAAAATGTGTGAGTTTCAGTGGAATGTAATGAAGCCGGGTTTTTTTTCCTTGCTGATTCCTCCCTCATTGTGGCAAGCGTTAGGCGTCTGTGGCATGGAGAGGAGGGGTGAAGCGGAGAAGTAGTGGTTCCTCTGGCAGTGACAGCGATTGACAGCGAGAAGACGTTTAGTTTCAAGGTCTCTGGGACGCAGGCAGTTGTTTTATATATGTCCACTCTGTGGATGTCTGAGTTCAATAATCTTTTATGCTTTTTGTTCGCTAATTCCATACTGATTTCCTATTTTATATGTCACACTTTGTATGACCTGTTTTCCATAAAAATAGATTGATATCATCATGACATTATCTGAACAAGTGTTCCTGATACTTGAATAATTATTTACAGGAATTGCCCAATTACAATGGGCCTCAGCCTTCTTAAAAACAATCCACAACCGCCAAGGTGAGCATCCTAAAGATGTAGAAGTTTGTATCGACGCCATAGAAGAAATATTGTTGAACCAGTACGCTGAGCTTTCGAAAGAAATGAACACAGCCAATAAACTGGACGAAAGCGTACACTATGTTGATGGAGCTCTTGGTTCAAGGTTGGTTCACTGAGGAATCCTATGATTCAAACAACCATTTTGATTGAACGGTCTGGATAGAGTCTGTTGAGCAAATCTCGATATTACATCCACTTTTCCTCAATTACTGATTTTGATTATGTTTCATTCCAGTACCATGGTGAGTAGAAATATTCCTTTCTCCTTGAACTATTCGGAAATGGTAAAACGTAGCCCAAAAATAATTGAAGCGCAAGTCCACGGTGCAGTATCAATGACTTCGGCAGAAGCTACTGCAGAACTGGATAATATAAAGAAAGCGGCTGGAAAGGAATCGCTCGAAGAGCTTGGTAAGTCTTCCCCTCAAATATTTATCATAGTTAGATCATCCCAACACATGCAGATTCTGATACTTCTTCATTTGTCATATGTCTCCTTCCTTCCAATGCTTTTTGAGTGTGGAAAACTATGGAGTAGGTAGATCGTCGTTGTGAACATGGTTGTGAGTAGTAGAATGCCAGCATTAGTTCCTGATGACTCGAAAATAACTCCATGTACCAGGTAACAAAAAATAAACGGCACAAATTTACTGCAACCCAAAAGCAATTAAAAACAAATACGTTGCGTTGTATCACACACGGTCGAAGACTTTGAATATATATGAAACTCCTACCAGAGTTCTTCCATATTTCACATCGAGTAATGAAGTAGAAGACTGTATATTGAACTTTGAAGGATTTTACACTCAACGATCAGTTTGAAAATAATCTTCGGCAGTATTCTTAGACAAAACGCCATCCCTGATATCACTCTTTCGATGAGTGTTATGTAGGATAGCTACTTTTTCAATGGCTAGAGATTAATTTGTTGAAAAATATGTCGATCCCAATATATGCTTCCTTTCAAAGACTTGTCGAATCGTCATGGTTTTTTTTTGCTTTCTCCTTGTAACAGGTCTCCTAACAGGGACTTCAAAAATTTAACATTTGACCAGTCTGTTTTGTCAAATCACTATGAACGGATATAAGATTCAACAACACGTTCAAATAATGAATTTTTTTTACCATAATTGGTATTCTGTTCGGGCAAACGTACCACGCTCCGCCCATTTTACAGTCGCCATAATCGTCTTACCGAGAGGACTATTCGCAATGTGTTGGATAAACTTGAGTCCACTGATTCAATGAACAATCGACCAATACCCGTACCAAGGCAGTCGATTTCGCGTCGCTAAAAAGAATTCGACGTTTCACAAACCACAACTTGGCAAATTCAACTGACCCAGGAACTGAAAGTAAATCACCACATAAACAACGACATGTGTTTACTGAATGGGCTCTGGATCACTTGGCCCTAATTTTAATCGCAAAATCATCTTCAGCTATGAGATCCATTTCTGGATGGATAGGTACATGAACGAACAAAATTATCAAATTCGAATCGATACCAATCCACATGAGATCGGAAGCGTCCAATGCATCCCAAAAAGTCACTTTTTTCATGTGGATTTTGAGCTGGCGGCATCATCGGTCCATATTTCTTTGAAAACGAAATTGACCAGGCTATCACTATCAACGGGAAACACAAAAGGTCGATGATTACCTACCAACTTCTTTGGCCTGAATTGGATGATCTAGACAACAATGACATGAATTTCATCAGTTCGGACTTCCATTGTCTAATATTGTATAAAATGATTTAAAATCCCTGAAATAACCAATACAATTGAAAATTGAAAGAATAGCTGAAAATAACAAATATATTAGGCAAAAAATAACCCTGAAATTAAATTTACAGTGAAATAAAATACAAATAAAAAGTTTAACAATCAAAAGTGAAATAAATAAAAAAATAAAATCAAAAATTAAGAGATTTCAAGGCACGTTACTTTACGACGTTTTGATTGTTAGTATCAGCAATCGTCTTTGGGTAATGACTGGAATAATTACTCCGACAATTGACTATTTATGGGTCATTCGAGTACTTTCACCTATCCCCTCTTCCCTCTCCCCGCTTCACCGGTTTAGCGGAAGATGACCGTTTGGCGGGAGTTGGCCATTTTTCTTTGATTATGGGTTTCCATATGTTGCGTATCTCTACGCTGGCTTGGCTGAATACGTTGTTGCATAGCATATATGCGGCTTCCTTGAATTTTCTGCTGAACCAGTTTTTCTAGTTGTGTATGATCTCAGCTTGGGACCACTGGATGTTATGTTGATGTGTCCAAACACGCTCTGCTACTCCTGATTTGCTGGTTTCCCCTCGCTGTGTGTGTTACTTGTGATCGGCAATGCGGACTGTCAATGGCTTCTTAGTTTCACCGATATAGGATTTTTCGCACTTACAGGGAGTCCGGTAAATGCAATTTTAGGAATCACACTCCGCGTTTGGAGGCCTGGTTTTCATAAGGCTGCTACGGATAGTGTTTCCAGATCTAAAGCAGGTTCTTGGGCCCAATTCTTCTTATCCTTTCCGATAATCCTTCGATATAGGAAAGACAAGCACTGGTTGTGACAGCTTCTCTTCCTTGAGAGGTTCTTGCTGTCTTTCAGCCGAAGTCCACCATAACTTTGAAGTGCTCAATTCGTTGAAGATCGTTTTTGATCATGCCTAGTTCTTTCTCCACACCTTCTTTCGTATCATAGAGCTCGAAAGCACGGTCTACTAGAGTCTTGATGATTCCTCTTTTGGTCGATAGATGGTGGTTGGATTCGTGGTTCAGATACTGTCCCATGTAGGTTTTTGGTATACAGACGTTTCCCACTTAGTGTCGGTCTTCTTCACCAATACGTCTAAGAAAGGCAATTCGTTGTAACCTTCCTTCTCAATTGTGAAAGTGATGGAAAGTCTTACGCTATTGATGTGCTTCAGGAAGGCATCTAGTTCAGTATTCCCATGGTTCCATATTGTAAAGGTGTCGTCAACGTATCCCAACCAGACTCGGGGTTTCTTGTGGGCTCCTTCAATTGCCAGAGTTTCAAACCACTCCATATATATGTTGGCTATAACTGGTGAAAGTGGTAATCCAATTGACAGTCCCTTATCTTGTGTAAAGAATTCGTCCTTACACAGCATCCTAGTAATTCCATAATTACTTCTATAGTTAGGTTCTTTCTATCTTTCAAGTCCTCATCTTCGAATAGCTTCGTCTGTATGATTCGGAGTGCTTCTTCCACCGGAACGTTGATGTAAAAGGTTTCCACATCAAAACTGATCAGTTGATCTTGTTCTGTGACTCCGATTGCCCCCAGTAGTTCGACAAAATGCCTTGAATTCTTTACGAAAGATGTTTTTTCTTATAAGGGTTGTATTATTGGAAGTGAAAATCTAGACAAGTTTTGAGTTGCCGAATCTCTGGAGCTGATGATCGGTCTGAGCGGAACATCTTTCTTATAGATTTTGGATAGTCCATACAAGTGAGGGGGGTTTACTATGGTGCGGTGTTAGCGATGATCTCTCCTTTTCTAAAAAATAGACTTAGTGTTTTTTCAAAGTCTGGTACAACTTTCTTTCGATTGATGTAGTAGGGTCCTGTATGATCTTCGTGTATTGTCCCCTCTGAAGAACCTCTTCGATCTTCTGTTCGTAGAGATCAGTATCCATCACCACAGTGGCGTTTCCCTTATCTGCAGGTAAGATCTTGATGGTGTTATCCCTACGTAGGCCGTTTAGAGCCCTACGTTCTTCATTGCTGATGTTAGATGTTGAAATTGGTTCTCGATCCAGCTATCCTCTGATTTTCCATCTAAGTTCTTCTGCCTCGGTCTGATCAATAAGGAAACTGGTGGATCCCACTGCAGTAATCATTTCCAAATTAGGCACAGATGTTGGCGCAATGTCGAAGTTTAGACCTTTCCTCAACAAGGATTCCTCTATGTCTGTGAGTGGGCGGGAACTCATGTTGACGACGTTGGTTGCTTCATAATTGTCCTGTTCTCGGTCTGCATTTGGGCATTATTTCTTCACTAACTTTCCCCGCTTTCTGTTGTGGGTATTCTCCAAGTCTTGGCGGATCTTCAAGCACGTGCTTTCCAATCTTGGCAAAGATTGGTCCATGATCCTCTCTCAAAGTCTCTCTTCTTATTTTTTCAAATCGTTCTGTGGCATCATGCATCAAAGTTGACCTTTTCCAATGGTGATAATTGATTTGAGACCTTATCAGTGCTCGGCTGGCGCGTTCTAATATCCGTTTGGCTCTCTCTCCTAGGATTGGCGATTTCAGCAGGAAACCTTTGAGTATGATGTTGTTGTTTCTCGCTCTGCACAAAAAACTGAGGTGAGTTTCTTCCTCGGTACAACAGGACGGCGCTACGTGCCACACAGCACATGTCACATCAAATATTCTACACGATTGAGAGCGATTCGAGAGCATAGTCATCACGTGGAGATGATGTTAACTGACCACCAAAATCGTGCGATTTGACCCTGTTAGAGTTTTTCTTGTGGGGTTTTCTTGAGTCGCAGGTGTATGCCAATAAGCCACAAACCACAGTGGTCCTCAAAGCCAACATTACCAATGCTATTAGTCGAACTCAGCCTGATTTATGCGCCAAAGTCATGAAAAATTTGACGTTTCGGGTGCGCTCCACCCAGAAAAGCTTTGGTGGAAATTTTTACGATGTTATATTCCACACCTAATGGCATCAATAGGCCTTTCAAACGAATAAAAAATGTCTATGATATCTCACACACACACTTTGTTTCATTTAACTTTGAAGATAGGAAGTGCCTAATGAAAGACCCTGCATATAACTTTTTGAATAGACATATCTCAGTTACGTTTTTTTCTATCGCAGAGAAATTAAGAATTAATTATCTAAATTATGTTCCAGGAAACGTTTTGAATTATTGAAAACTATTTCTTAGAATTTTCTATACAGTATCTTAACTTCTATTTTCCAGATACGGTGTCTAAAAATAAAGCCATCAACGTTTTGAAGATGTGGAAAACGGATCAAATGGAAAAAATACGAGGGGAACTGAGGAGGTTGCGATCAATCGAAGACAAAATGAAAGATATTGACAGTCAATACACAGAAGAAGATGATGCTGAAATATTGTTCCATGATGAATAGAGTGATATGGTCTATGCGGGAAATTTGAATCAGTTCCATAAAATAAATAATAGAATGGTCATTTGCGACTTGAAGTTTTTTATTTGAAAAATATGTATTTTCTCGTAAAAGCCAATTGGCAGCACAATATTTTATTTCACGTTCAGTAGGTTGCACCTATAAGTAAACTCCATTGTTATGCCTATGGACTGAAACTGACATTCAGAACATACGGGATCGCTTATACATACCGATCAATCTTTGTGAAATTATCTTCCAAATCAACATTTCTGGTTTGTTATTCTCCCCAGTCTCGTTCATTGATCCTTATAGAAACGAAAAGAAACAAGATAAGTAAATAGTATAAAACAAAATGAACTATACTATGAGGAACTATTAAGGAACCCACTTAATCGCTCCTCCCTGTAGAACGTACATAAGATACTATAACACATAACGTGCAAAAAATATATACAATATAGATAAGAATTTTCAAGATACTCTCACCAACAAACCGTAGATGGACTCTCCTGAGGTCTCCGGCAAAAGCCACTTTTTTCCAAAACTGTCCCAAACTCTTACCAGGAAGTCAAAAATGTCCTGTCACTACCGCAATAAACCGCGACAAACTACACCAATACCAAAATCTCTTCGCGAATTATCTAATTAATTCACCAGAACTCCATAGAAAGCTCAACCAACCTATTTCTGAATTCGCACGCTCCTGACTCTTACCTCAGGTCAGCTAGATGAATAAAAAGCGATTATTCATCTCTCTCGAACCACCTCGCGAAACCATGTCTTGAAATACCTCGCGTATTTCGACAACTCACGAACCTTCTGACACCCTGCAGAAAATTCAACCGGTCCACTACCGATTTCGCACGCTACTGCCCTTTTCCCCTCAAATCACGTAGCCAAATAAGATGCGAATAACTCCCAAATACCGTGATCACTTCACGAAACAGTGACCAGAAACTCTTCGTACTTCGGTCCACCCCAAGAGCCTCCCAGGACTCTGTAAGTATCCAACCAACCCAATCAAAAATTCGCGCACGACTTTTTTCTGTATCTCAGAACAATTAGCTCGAAAATAACACGATTTCTTATCCCAATACCAAAGTCGCTTCGCTAAACATTGACTTGAAATACTTAGTATTTTCGTCACTTACGAACCTCCCCAGGGAGGGGCCCAACTGACCCCGGTCAGAAGTTAGTGCAATCACTTGCGGGTCCGCGGAAGACTCCCTCAAATCATCTAAACCGAGAACAATCAGCGACACAGAAGCCCTTGAAGACACATTGTCTTTCCCTGGGTCAAAAGACCTAACCACCCATACGTCCGCGCAAGACTGACTCAATTTCTTTTCAGCACTTTTCAGCTAGAATACGTTAGGGGGTGGAATTCGAATTATCCCCAAGAAATTTCTGCTCAATCGAATGGCCCTAAATAATTTTTCCAGATTTGTTGTCTTAACGCCCTCTTCAAGTCCGGTGGATAAGTCGGCAAGAATTACCGGCCATTCTCTCTACACTTCTAATGCAGTGATTCTGCCACTGACAGATGACATTCCAAGAGCCATTTCGAATTTATATATTTTTCTGTTTAGAAATGAAGGCGTTTTGGTGTATAGACTATCTCAGACGGATTTTTATCACATCGTTAAATTAACGATGTTTGTTTTACCTCGACTATGACCCTCTGAATTCTCAGAAAATAAATTCTATTTCATTATGGGACCATTCTGACAATATCTATTCGACCCTTTGGAAAAGTTAATAACAGAGTTCTTAAAACATCGACGTAATTAATTTCAACAATTTAGTGAGCCCTACGTGACCTAGAGGTCGTTACTGGAAATTGATAACGGTTCCCTTAAAATACAAAGACACTTCTGTTATAATATTTATACTTGGTTTCAAATTATATTTCAAACCTATGCTTTATTACAAGTTCTGACACAGTCACTATATTATTTTCTCGAGACGTGGTGAGAAAAAAAACTGTAACATTCTCTCCGATTACGACAGAGGACGTTTGTGCCGATAACGATCGCCCTCAAAAGTGGCACGTGTATGTCGTGGTCGGAGCAGATTCCAAAAGAGAGGTGTATTCTGCAATTGAGTTCAGTTCGAATAAATATTGAAGTGAAAGGCGTATTTAGAGGACTGGCGGCCCCATACGCCAGTTACCAAGCTGGATGTCGACGAATTCGACGAGGTCGTCAAGCAATACAGCTTTCATTTCTCTGTCATACAACGAGGGAGTGATTTGTTTGCTTCTATAAATTGAAACTGGAAAACAAAAGCAACCAGTATGCGGAGACGGGTATGAACATTTACCTTCTATTTTTCCGGCAACAATTGAGTTTCCACGGGAAAATTGAAGGTGCTGGATTTTTTAATTGCCACATGATGAATAAATAACCGCCTCTGTGCGAGTTATCAAAATAAACAATGTTTTCTGTTCCTAAATAGTTGCTTGATCATTGTTGCCAGTGTGCGGCTGGCCGCAGTCTCCTAGAGACTCATGCAGTTTATTCATCTACCTATGAGCCTTGTGCTCGTTAATTAATGTACCCAAAGTTTTCTTTTTTCTCTTCCTTGAAACAATATTCTCGACGAAATCCATTTTAAGACTGATGTTGAGCGACACCTGATGGTTATTGGATTGTTTGTGAAATTGTTGTAAAAATTGTCCGTTCCGTTGACCAGCTGACGAATGTCAACCCTCAGAAGTCGAAACTTGTGCGAGCAATGGATTAACGAGGCCTTACCTTTTAACGTGCGATTACCCAGCACGGGTGGAAATATTTTAATACTATTCTAATATGGAGAGTGCTTTGATCAAAGCGTTCGCAGAAGTTATCAAGGAATTGTGGTCGAAAGATTCATTTGATAGAGTAGTAAATACAGTCTCCTTAAGAAGTCAGATTCAAAGTTTTGCCCCTCGATCAATGGGTCATGCCCATCAAGACGCCTAGGAGTTCCTTCGTTTTCTTTTAAAAGCTTTACTTGAGGACGTTAATAGAATCAATGAGAAACCTAAACCGAACTTAATGGAGATTGATAAAAAATTGGGAGAACCACAAGAGTCATGGTTCAGATATTTGAGAATGTATAACTCTAAGATTGTAGATAATTTCATTGGTCAATCAAAATCCAAAGTGAAGTGCATACACTGTAGCATTTATCAGTAACCTTCGATCCTTTTTGGAATTTGTCTCTCCACATACCACAAAAAACTGCCCAATTAAGTTTGTCGCAATGCTTGAATGTCTTCACGAGAGAAGAAACTTTGGATGGGAATGAAAAGTCAACTTGTTCGAGGTGTAATGAAAGGAGAAAATGCACAATGTCCCTATCCATGAAGTTCCCGTATTTCAGTTACTCATTCGAAAATATTTTCTCCATCGGAAAAATTTAGAGACAAATTGAATATTGCCATCGAATGTCCTCTAGAAGGATTGGATATGAGCAATTGCGCAGCAGACGATGTGACTACGTTATAATCTATATGCACTTTCGAATCACAGCGGGACTACTTATAGCGGGCATTACACAGCATACTGCAGACACCCCTATACTGGTACGTGATATGAATACGTACCAGTATACACACGTAACACACGTGTTACCAATTTCACCAAATTCGCTTGTGAGTGGAGAAGCATACATCCTCTTTTATGAAAAATTACCGAGACTGAAAGTTTGCCAGTTTGTGACTAGCCGTAAATTCGAAATCAAATCACCAGATCATCAATGTATGAACAGTAATTAGGAAATTACAGCATTTTACAGCATCAATTGGTAGCTTATAATACAAAAAACGCGAACTAACACTAGTTTTCATATTGACTTCATTCACTCGTTGATAAATACAAATTCATAACGTCTGCATTTTTACCTCTGTGATATCGCGTCAATCTGTCAAATGTCCAGCTACCACAGAATTAGTTCACGTGACAACACGTGAACTTAGACAGAACCAATTTGCAGTCGCTAAGTTGTGTCAGTGTATGTTGGACGTTTCTGATTTAGTTAAGAAGTCAAGATGATTTCGTCAAGACAGGCAGCCAAGGAGCATGTTTTAGCAGTTTCCAGAGATTTTGTATCACAACCAAGACTCAGTGAGTACACATTTTTATTTTATTTCCATTTACGGTCAAAATTGGTAGATAAAACTTCAAAATTATTGGGTGGGTCTCATATCTAATGGTGGACTAGAAACTGGTCATATGACCAAAATTTTATCGTTATTGATCTATTCCGTTGATTAATTTCTGAAACGAGATTTTATTTGATGTTACTTATTTCATTAATTTCATCATTACTCATAATTTCATATTAACTTTTCCAAATCAGCTGTTTATACCATCATGTGACATATCCCATGATAGCCACTCCTCTAGCTTCAACACAACAAATAAGTAATTCTTCGTTTTCAGCCTACAAAACAGTCTCTGGTGTGAACGGCCCTCTGGTAATCCTCGAAGATGTCAAGTTCCCCAAGTTCAATGAAATCGTACAACTCAAGCTGGCTGATGGCAGTATACGTTCGGGACAAGTTCTGGAAGTCAGTGGGTCGAAAGCAGTTGTACAAGTGTTTGAGGGCACATCAGGAATTGACGCCAAAAATACCGCTTGTGAATTCACAGGAGATATTTTGAGAACTCCCGTTTCAGAAGATATGTTGGGACGTGTTTTCAATGGATCAGGAAAACCCATCGACAAAGGTGAGGAAGTGGATAAATTTTCATGTTTCAGTATAAGTAATAACAAGCCAGTACATAGAAGATGAAGGGATTGGAAAATTTTGATACATGTGATTTTTGACATGTAAGTACAACGACCAAACGTGAACCAAATGGTGGTGGTTTCAACTTTTCTCGGAATTCTTCAAAATGTTTATCAATTATGTGAATACAGTGCACGGGCAAAGACTAGAGAGTAGTTTCAATGAGAACTATAAATTTTTTAACTATAATTGGATACCAATGATGTGAATACTATGACAGAAAATTTTTAATAATGTTTTTTTGTAGTACTTACTCATTTAAATATACCAAACTGATACAATAGACATCTTATTGTTATTCTAAAAGAAAATATCATTTTTTAAAAATTTTATTCAACAGTTCGTGAACTATAGCAATTATGAAAAAACTGTATTTGAAGTATTTTGTTCCTCTTTCCATTTTTTAGTTTCAACTTGTCCGTCATCTCTTTTTAATCTAATAATCATTTTGAAGCAATTAATTGCTGAATTATTCATTTCACAACAATAACTTGTTAATCTTTTCTGGACCGAATAACAATATTAATTGACTCTGTAGTAGTTTTATTTATTTATTTGATACAAAACTTCCAACTTGGTTGGTTTACTCCAGTAATATTCATAATGTTTTGTGATTTTCTTTCCCTGTTTGCATATATTCCCACTTCTCAGGTCCCCCAATTTTGGCTGAAGACTACTTGGACATCCAGGGTCAACCAATCAATCCGTGGTCACGTATCTATCCCGAGGAAATGATCCAGACTGGTATTACGGCTATTGACGTGATGAACTCCATTGCTCGTGGTCAGAAGATTCCCATTTTCTCTGCAGCTGGTCTGCCTCACAATGAAATTGCAGCCCAGATCTGTAGACAGGCTGGTTTAGTCAAGATTCCTGGTAAATCTGTTCTAGATGATCATGAAGATAACTTTGCTATTGTTTTCGCTGCTATGGGTGTTAACATGGAAACAGCTAGGTATGGCACTTTGATTTGATCTCTCCACTCGTTATTGATTTATTTCTTACCACTTTTATACAGTGTGACCCATTTTTAATGGAAACACCCCCCTAAAATTTGAAGTTGTAAATCGATTTTAATAATTTTTTTTAAATGTCACGTACTTAAAGGTCTGTCTACCTTGAGACAAAATTTGAAATGTTTATTAAAGTTTCAGGGCATACTATGATATTTTCTCTAAGTCGAAAATCGGTTTGCTATCAAATGGCTAGGCTGATGCTTTTCCATTTGGTGAATTGTCTTTCCAAGTCAGTGTTTTGTATTTCAATACCTTTTCCTTTTAATAAAATTTTTTTGTTACGGCTGAAGTTTTGGTCCATTTGACCAAGAAAAAATTTCGCTCAGGCCAGTAAAGTCAATATGATTGAGAACTTCCTTGTGATGGGGCGCCACATCAGTCAATATGACCGAGACAGTTTATTGCTTGCTGCACAACTTTTTTCAACAATGGCATTGGAGGACATATTTAGAGTTCAATAATAATAATACTTTTATTGCAAAACAACATTATACCTTATGAATTGTTCTTCCATGCATAAAATAATTAGCTTCCTTGAGCACTGGAATTAAGTGTTCAGAAACACTTAGATGTTGACAGTGGCATACGATGATTGTACTCTGAGTCAGAAAAAATTCCATAAGTGGTACATGCTTTTCACAGAAGGTTGAGAAGATGTGAACAACAACGCTTGCCCTGGACGCCTCAGCACCTCAACAACCGATGAAAATTTTGAGAAAGTGAAGAAAATTGCTGTGGAGAATTGTCGAATCAAGTATAGATGATTCACACAAAAATTGTTTTCTATATTCCTATGTCAAATCAATCTATTTTATCAAACTTTTGCCTGACCGTTCATTTCATATTTTCTAATTCCTCATAGGTTCTTCAAACAGGATTTCGAAGAGAACGGTTCTATGGAGAACGTCTGCCTGTTCTTGAACTTGGCCAACGATCCTACCATTGAGAGAATCATCACACCTCGTCTTGCGTTGACAGCTGCCGAATTCTTAGCTTACCAATGCGAAAAGCATGTCTTGGTCATATTGACAGACATGTCTTCGTATGCAGAAGCTTTGCGTGAGGTACGTCGTTTTCAATAATATAATTTTGCGAGCAACTGTTCTTTGATCGATCTCATTTGTGACCTGAAGATGTATTTGGTTAAATCCAAAACGTTGACAAAGCATTGATAAGTTTTCTTTCAACTGTGTCGGAATAAATCAAATAATAGACCATGTTAGAAATAAGGAATTTATTTGAAGCAAAAATACATTTCTTGCTCACTTGGCTCCTCTGTTTATTTGTCAACTTCATATGACAACTGAGACTAATCACATACTATTGTGAATATTTGTCAGAAGTGTCACCTGTCATCTGAAGGTAATGTTTTGTGTTGTTCCTTTATGAGTATTATTAACTATTTGAAATTCGTTTTCGATCTATTCATCTTATCTTCCATGTTTAGTAAGGATTTTGTTTGCAGCACACATTTTTTCTGAGTTGGCTACTCTTTGTGTGTTTGTCATTAGTGTCAGTTGTCACATGTAGTTGATGTTTATATTGTCCATTCTTGAGTTTCATTTGCTGTTTTCATTATATATTTTCATTCATTTGATATTTAGTTGAACAATTGACATGACAATAAGATGACAACTGACACTAATGACAAACATACAGAATAGCCAACTCAGAAAAAACACATGTGCTGCAAACAAAATCCTTAGTGATGTGTATGATGAAATTAATACAATGGAAATGTTAATACAATGGAAATGACTTTCAAATACCAAAAAAAAAAAATTGAAAATAGACAATACAAACATGGGTGACAGCTAGGGTTGCCACCCGTACTATATTACATAGTATCGTACTATATTTTAGTCAATTGTACTATTGATATAAAACAATATAGGACGAAAAATACTATATTTTTGTCGCTAATTCAATTGTCGCGCTTTTTTTGCATTAACTGTGAATGGAACGCACCCGCAGCGCTGTATAGGGAATTTCTTAACCAAATTCATTCAAGTACGTACGGCGCTTAGTTGGTACCACTTACCAACTCCTTTGTCATTGTCAAATGTCAACGTCACTTTGTCAATTAATGCTACCCAAACGAACATTGACGTTATTTTTGACTATATAAATAATGATTGAAAATAGATGTGTTCTATTTTTTCCTGAATTTCCCAGAAGTACTATATTTTTTTGATTTGAAAACAATATTTTTCTTCAAAAAAATAGTGGCAGCTGACACTAATGGCAAATAAAAATAGTAGCCAACATAGAAAAAATACATGTGCTCCAAATGCTCGTCAACTATATTTTTTTATAAAAAATCCCAGGTATCAGCTGCCAGAGAAGAAGTACCTGGTCGTCGTGGTTTCCCAGGTTACATGTACACCGATTTAGCTACCATCTATGAACGTGCCGGCCGTGTTGAAGGACGTAACGGATCCATCACTCAGATTCCCATATTGACTATGCCCAACGACGACATCACCCATCCTATTCCTGATTTGACTGGTTACATTACTGAGGGACAGATATACGTCGACCGTCAGCTTCACAACAGGCAAATCTACCCTCCGATTAATGTGTTACCATCTCTTTCTCGTCTCATGAAGTCTGCTATTGGTGAAGGCATGACCAGGAAGGATCACTCGGATGTGTCTAATCAACTGGTGAGTTTGAGTTTTTATATATGGGTTGTGGGATGTAAAATTATTTTGGCTGCGATTGAACGTCTGAAAAATCAACGTGCATTAAAATTGAGGCTCCATGATTGGCTCAAAAGTCCTTGCTTATCAAATACACTTTCCTTATTTTTTTTTAATTATGTCTCCGTTTTTTCGTTTGTGACTTCATCTGTTACTCTTAGTCAGCCGTCTTTCTACTGCGTTCTAATATAACCTAACCTTTTTTTGATTTTCTCTTTATGGTTTTCCCTGTCTGAGATAAACATCACAAAAAATTACATAAATTATCTTCACGATTGCAAATAAGATCTATGTTGAAGTACACATTCTAGCAATGATGCTAAGGTCCTTGACAGCATTCTCGTTGATAGTCTTTCGGAAAAACTTCAAATATATGCATTTCACAGCTTCTACTCTCGTTGAAATATTCCTGAAAGTACTGAAAGACATCAGTAGGTATCTCATAACAATATCAAATCAAACGATAGAACGAAGGTCATTGCTAGGACCATTGCTGCTTTTGAGCGGTTGATAAATTATGGGGTATCCAACGAGAACAAGTTTTATAACAGCTAAGTGTTCATGCAAAATCGAATGTATTGAAGTGGAACTAATGTGCAACGATGTCTCTATCTCACAATATGTCACATGATGATCTTGCATTATCAGTTCAGGCACTGCATCGATGTTTTGTGGTACCACAACCGATTTTGGACGACCTTCACGGAATTCGTCGGCGATCGAACTAAGAACACGATTGAATTCACTATACCAGCGATATACTGTGGTTTTTTATGTTTCGCTACCACAGTAGCCTTTTCGCTATGTATAGCGAAACATGTCGCGATATATTTGTGAAAATAAAGTTTGTGAAGATCAAATTGTAAAGTGTAGTTTATGAAATTACTAGGGAAGAATCTAACTTATAACTTATAACTTATCTAACTTATAACTTATAACAGCAATTTGTTAAAACACGGTTCTGTCTGAAAATTACTTTCTGACATTGGAGTACTCAGTAGTCTGTGTAGCATACTATTGAATGCTGCTACTTTATGCAGACAGAAGGCGATACGAGTAGGCAGTTGTCGTCTGAACTTCACGGAGTGCAGACGTATGCACTCTCTGTTTCGAGAGGTAGCATCCCACTAGAGCCAACTGACGTCGCAGGCGACGCCACCACCAATTCCAACTCGAACCGCTGATAGAAGGCGATACGAGCACCAGTAGTCGTCGGACGTATGCACTCTCTGTCACGAAAGGTACTGTCCAACCTGATGAGTAAGGATCGTTCATTAGTCGGTGGATTTTCGTGGTATGCACAAACTCATACAGAATACACATGAACGACAATGTCAAACCCTAACTTTACCGTGTATGTAATGTAGCCCCATAATGTCACGGTCAAATTCCATGTTCAAGGTTGAACTCCACGGTCAAGGTCATGTTTCATGAACATAGCTGGAGGACGTCTTTCAAAGGTCAAACCTCAGACGACTTTTAAGGTCACGTATCCGAGACAGTAGAACCTCGAAGTCAACCCTTATATTCACGGTCATATGACCTTGAATGAGTCATAGTGGTGGGGGGAGGCTCAGAACCGTCTGTTATCTTCTACTACTACAATAACTGTTTCAAAACTAACTCAATGAAAAAATTAAGATGAATATAATTTAACACAGTTCTCTATTAGTATTGATGAATAGCTGTCCCAAATGTTAATCTACTCAATATTATTTTCAGTATGCTTGTTACGCTATCGGTAAAGATGTCCAAGCCATGAAAGCCGTAGTAGGAGAAGAGGCTCTTACCCCAGACGATCTCCTCTATCTGGAGTTCCTGACAAAGTTTGAGAAGAATTTCATCTCGCAAGGAAACTATGAAAACCGTACGGTGTTCGAGTCACTCGACGTCGGCTGGCAGCTGCTCCGTATCTTCCCTAAGGAGATGCTGAAACGTATACCGGCTTCCGTACTGGCAGAATTCTACCCACGAGACTCTCGTCACTAAATTGTTGAGGATGACTATCCCCTAGGTTTGTTACAAATGTCCACTTGTATTTTATCGATAGTCGTACTGTATAGTTTTAAGCCCATCGCGGTGCAATTTGTAAATATTCAATTCGAGTTTTTCATAAACGTGGAACTTCACTTTCAGTCTGGGGTTCGAGGAGGTTTGGCAACGTTTCGGTTGCCAGGGGACCATCATCAGTTTCTTGGAGAAAAGAAATTCAGTTGATAACAGGCC
>WOGR01000972.1:0-21838 GCA_015342045.1 Leptinotarsa lineolata
TACATACATAACATATTCGAATTTTAATAATAGAATATCAGCGACTCTATGTTGATGATGGCCACTACCTTGCACTGACGAGAGGCCAAATAGCCCAAAACCAGTCTTCAAGTGTGCCCGTTTAATAATTGAAAATCGATTACGGCAGTTTTATCGTCAATAGCATATGCAGGAAATACTTTAGAGAAGATTCCTGCACTGACACCTGTCGGATATAATCCAACGCCCTTCCTTGTATCAGTCAGAAGAGTAGTAGTTTTCTGATAGGTGTCAGTCCATTAACTTACAGTGTAGGGAGTTTGAGACTGGCCTGAACAAATTGTTCCTTTATATGATTTGATTTATAGCCAGTCTTCAAGTAAGGCCAATGACTATAATATGTGAAAATTTTTTTTCCTTATACGAGGAATTGGGCAAATTTCCGATATGCGGTCGGTAAAAACCTTGTTCACCAGGTGGGGCGGTGACAAACATGTTATTTGTTGTTCGCTTCGGCTCAGTACGAAGAATGATATACTAAAAGGAATTCGAATTTTAGATATAGAATATCATCGACTTTATGTTGATGATGGCCACCACCTTGCACTGACGAGAGGCCAAATAGCTCGGAACCGGTCAGCGAGTGTGCAGGAAATACTTTAGTGGAGATTTCTGCACTGACACCTGTCGGATATAATCCAACACCCTTCGTGGTATCAGCCAGGGGGGTAGTTGTTTTCTTATAGGTGTCAGTTCATTAACATACAGTGTAGGGAGTTCGACACTGGCCTGAACAAATTGTTTCTTCAAATGATTCTCTTTCAATATATCCTAGAAGATTGTGAATAAATTAGTTTCATGAAAGTTTTCTGTCGATCAAAAATCCATATTGTACCAAGTGAATTATAGTAGGCCAAATTTACATGATTCAAGTATGTATCATCAGTCTTGTTTTACCTGAGGAACCCAATTTATCCATGATGAAAGCGCCGTGTGATACAAGTTATTTGCTCATAAAACCATTGAAGAAATGTGTTGAACATTGGATAGAGAACGGAGAAGCCATGAAAATGCTTTGTACTACACCTGAAACTCTTAGGCGTACTGTAGAGAGAATTTCTCAGAACAGAAACCTCAGAGACGAAAAGAATCCTTTATCTAGCAGTCATGATGTTCAGATCGAGAAACCACAACAAACGAAATAATTAACCACAGTGGAACCATCTTCTACAACTGAACACGATGCAAGTATACAATATAAGTTTAGTCAATCTTGCGATAAGAAATTCAAAACTACAAAAGGTTTGAGAATCCACTCTTCAAAAATTCATAGATCTGTGTCGACCACGTTTTCTTTTCTCATTCACTGTGCACTGAGTCCGAATAATGAATCCAAATCTTGTGTAAGTTCTGCCAAAACATCAATGACAGACTTTCACTGTACGAACTCTATTCTTAAATATTGAAGAGAAATCCCAAAGGAGCAAGAATGTGTGCCACTTAAGCTTTGAGCAAAAATATTGATGATTGCATTCAAAGCAATTTGTTCTGTTTCATTTACAGATGCTTTTGTCTTCCACCACTGAAGAGAATCGTAAAAAATCTCTCACTTCACTCATCAAGAATAACATTTCCAATACCTGTTCAGAAAGGATCATTTACAAATCCAAGAGCCAATCTGAAAAGAATACAAATTTTCCAAAATTTGTATTGAATAAAGTTTCGGAAGGCAATCTCACTTCGGCAATCCGTATTTTGACTTTAACGGATAGTTTTGCAGATTTTGATGATAATACCTTAACTGAACTTAAAACCAAACATCTCGCTGACGTCTGTCATGAACCAATACCTGACACAAACTGTACTTCACTCCAAGTTGACGAAAAACAAGTCTTGAAAGCGATCAGATCGTTCCGCATAGGTTCAGCAGGAGAAATAGACTCACTCCCTCAGACCCTCCCATTTACAAGACTTGACATCAAAAAGTTCTTGTAGTGGAGGTGATAAGCTTCTGTTTTCTTTGACTTCCTTCACTGTAACTTTTAGCTGGGCGACCGTCTGAATCCCGATATTTGTCCAATTTTGTACGGTGCCTCTTTGATAGCATTAAGAAAAAAGACGGTGACGTTCACCTTATGCTTTTGGTGACATTTTCGTCGCCTCGTGATGAAACCATCATGTATAGATGTTTCTTCATTTTGATTACATTCATTTCTTCCTGTTCAACTTGGATTCGGAACTCCAGGGGAATATGAAGCAGATGCACATGTTGTCCGTCTCTTCTTAAATAAGCATCCCAATCCATCTTATCGAGTTTTTGTTAAACTAGATTGAAAAAACGCCTTCAACACGATTCACAGAAACATCATTTTGCGAAAAACTTACGGAATTATTTCTAGATTCTTTCCTTTCATCAACCGATGTTATCAAAATTCATCATTTTTGAACTCTGATGAAAATACTATCTTATCTCAGAGAGGGGTTCAACAAGCCAATTCTCTAGATCCTGCTCTTTTCTGCCTCACTTTGAATGAACTGACACAGACAATTAACATCAATTTCAATCGTTGGTACCTAGACGATGGTTCTATTGGCGGTAATATAGATTCTGTTTTCTAAGAATTCCAAAAAAACATTCATCTCCCTAATGAGAATGGACTTGAATTGAATTTTGCGAAATGTGATATTTTTGCTCCTTTTCAGATGCTTACGAATCCATTCACAATAATTTCTCCACAAATCAAAATTGTCCCCAAAGCACATTGGTCGTTATTGGAAACTCCTTTCTCTGTAAAGTCTTTATCACGTTGTCTCACACAGAAAACAGAGTCTCTGATTCTATTGTCATCTTGTCTCAATAGTTTTCTTTCCCATAAAGCATATTTTCTCTTGAAATACCTTGAGATGCAGTCCAACTTGAATGTGTCAAAAGGAGTCACAGAAATTCGATTTCACCTTACGCTAATCTTTACAAAAAATTACCAATAATGAATTCGAAGATATCACTTGAAGTCAAGCTACTCTCCCAGTTAACTCTGGTGGTTTAGGTATTCGATCAGCCTCGTCCCTCTCACTTACAGCTTTTCTTTCCTCTCATAAGAGTTGTCGTCATTTGATCAATTCCATTCTTTCCAAATCTCTGTCTGAATCATCTGATGGTGAAGATAAATGGTTATCTCAAACGAAATATCCTTTCCGAATATTTCGATATTCGAATGGCTGGACTCAAAGCTGTTATATCCAAAGAATCTGGTGCCTAGATTCATGCGGCCTCTTAGGGTTCCCTCTTAGGTGATGCATCTTTTATAATTTCTTTAGGTCTTTGGTTAGGTTCCTCAATTTGTGTTAGTCATAAATGCAGATGTAAATCAACTGTAGAAGAAAATGGTTACCATGGCCTAAGTTGTGAATTTAGTTCTGGCAGATTTTCGAGACATCATTCCAATGATGATCTTATAAAAAGAGCTCTAGCCACTGCAGAGGTTCCTTCAGTTCTTGAATCCCTTGGTGTTAGTCGAGATGATGGAAAGCGTTCAGACGGAATGAGTCTAATTTCTTGGAAATTTGGGAAACCTCTGGTTTGGGATGTGATGCCAATTCACATCATACAGCGTGGAGCAGCACGAATATAAACCATAGAGGTGAGTTTTATATTAGAGGAAGGGCTGTCTATAATTAACGAGGGCTCGGAACCAATTTTTGTCACTAGCAATAGGCAAGAGGCATTAAATTCAACCATCAGCTCACATTCTCTGAGCAACAAGATACACCACTGGACCTTCTTGTTCAGACCATAGATATATTCTCTTCAATATGGAAACAAGTCTAAGACCAATAGTGGAATATCGTGACTCAAAGGTTGCTGATAGGTGCGATTATAGAAACTCCCTTGAATCGCATTATGAGTACGGATTCATTACTATTCACAGTTGTGATGATATGGATACATTAGCAGAGCAATTTTGCGAAGCAATGATCTTATCCTATCATGAGAACTGTCAACTGAAAATTAAAAGAGATAACCTTAACTCTTCTTGGTGGAACAAAAGCCTGGAAAACAAAGATAAGAAGTTCGACGACTATGCAATCGAACTAAAGATTCTGGTAACTGGGAGCTTCATGAGACAACTCTAACGACATATAACAAAAAAATCGGAAAGGCAAAACGGGAGTCTTGGAGAAAGTTCTGTGAAAGTATATCTGATTTACTTCGCAGCACAAGAATTCACATGACTCTCTCTAGTGAGCCGACTGCTATAATAGGGTCGCTAAAACATTTACGACCTCTAGAAAAGAAACGTTAGAGCTTTTGATAGAAAACCGCTTTCCTGGAAGTCAGACTCTTGATAAACAACAGATCTCCACCTTTTGAGGGCGCCAAACGCCCAAAAAAGAGCGATTGGGAGGTCGTCGAGAAGGTTACCACAGCACCGGCGGTTGAATACGCTATTAAGTCGTTACAGCCCCTCAAATCTCCTAGAGAGGATGGTATATTTCCAGCTCTTCTGCAAAACGGACTGGAAATAATCTTAAGATCACTGACCATACAAACTAATCGGCCTCGTTAAGAAGCTGGGTTTATTTGGTCGAGTTTGAATAGGTGTGAGCTACAATAAACCCTTGTGGGTTGCGGTGGAGGGTCGAACAGACCCACTCACTTCTGACATAACCTAACCTATTAACCACTAATTTATCATTATTGTAGTAAATAACCTTACATTTATGCATTTGCTTTCAAAATTCACTTCTTTCATCAAGAAATATGCTCTGATATCATGATGATGCGCTGTTTAATATTGTTTGAATTACTTTCAATTTGTACATAATCACCTCTACAACACTTTCCTTAATATTCAAGTGTTATTATTTCAGGATGAAATCGCTTCATTTTCGTTTAAAGTGCCTCGAAATATATCAACCGTGTTCGTTTCCTCTTAAAGTCATAATAACTTTTCATTTTTTCTTGTATTTCCATAATGTTCATATCATACACCCTGAACAACTGTGACATCTTCACGTAAATAAAATCTTCAGTGAGCCCGCGGATATATTTAGACCTTTTATTCTTTTAGAATATCATTCGTGACATGAGATAATTTAGCCGATTCCTGGCTTGCTTCAAATACATCTATTAGTGCTGAATCCTTTCTTCGAAATGAGATGTTTTTTTCTGAATAGAAACGGGGATTAAGCTTCGAAAATAAATACCATCTCCTACATACAACAATCATATCATGAAAAATTGATTTATATTAAAGGAATACATGAAATCCAGTTTCACGGAACATTGAACAAGCAATAAAAAGTTGGTTATTTGATTTGATTCATCTTTCTGAAAGAACTTTTTCTCATTATATACTTTTAGTCTGGATTTTCAGCCATCATCTCTTTCCCGGAACTACAATATTTGCTCCTGATTTGATTCATGGAATGTTCATCAAACCACTTATTTTAATATGTTTGCGCAATCACTTAATTTTCTATATTGAAGTAGTTGGCTGTTTCTCCATTCCATTCGTATATTCATCACGAAAACTATCGACTTTTATTACTGGAAATATTTTCAGAATACTCATATATCTTTTTGTGAATATGGAAAAGACACTTTGATGTGAAAATGTGGCATCTTCATGATTCTAATCATATCTCAGCATGATAACTATACAGCAGAGAATTTTGTTCAATATTCTCATCTGACAATTTTTAACGAGTTTGTCACTAATAAAAGCAATTTGATACATCTTGTTATCCGCATTATTTCGACAACTGAATATAGAGCACACTCTGCATAAATGAGATGTTAGAGGTTGAAGCAATGAATGGCAAATGCAATTCGCGTTGAATTCATGAGAGAACGAACATCTCGAATAAAATAAATGTCACAAAAATGTCACGATGTTTCTATCTGAATCTGTTATCTACCTTTGTAGAATTGCGAACTGATGTCTATATTCAAATGAATATATACTCCATCTTCAAGAACTCTCATCTTGTTATTACTCTTGTGTGTTGTATCTATATTGTCGCGACTCAGTACCCGGTTTACTTATTTCGAGAGGATTTTTCGCTGTTTCACCCAACCCCGATTCGTCCAAAAAAATGGGAGAACTCATTTGAAAACTTATTCAAATATTAATTACACCCAAAATGAGGAAAATACGCTCAGGGATGAATTGACATTGAATAATTATGAGGAAAAAATAAAAAGAATCACCAAACACTCACATTATACTGCTATATCTTGAGCCACCATCAATATGGCATTCGGAAACAAAGAACAACAGGCGACCTTCTATCGTATGTCACTCATATTTCAAATAACGCATTCGAGAATCATGGAGAGTCAAGAGCTGATACGCTTGATATTTCTAAGGCCTTTGACCGTGTGTGGCATGAAGGTTTGCTAGCCAAACTTCGATGTTATGGCTTGTCGGGCCATTTTTGTGTATGGCTCTCAAGTTTCCTGAAAGAAAGTTTTCTGCAAGTGGCCGTCGATGGATATCCCTCAAATAATTTTACCATCAACGCTGGTGTTTCTCAGGGATCCATATTGTCTCTAACCCCTCTTTTTATTGTACATCAACGACTTATTGAGAAAAACGAAGAATCCAATATGTTGCTTTGCTGACGACAGCACACTTGTCTCGTCATTCCATTTGTATACCAGGAAACCGGTTGCGGATGCACATCTTCAATTCAATGCCAATTCAATGCCACAAAAACCCAGGCATCGGTTTTCTCCAAAAAGATGAATGTCTCTGAACCGGATATAATAATGTCAGAACGGACAATTCTGCTTTCTGCTTCGATAAATTTGTTGGGTGTTGAAATGGACAGTAATATGTCTTGTCACAATCATGTTTCTGAAATTGGAAGGGCTGCTTCTCAAAAGCTTGGAACACTATTCCGAAACAGAAAACTGTACACACCTCAGCAACTTTTGATGCTTTATAAAGCTTAGATCAGACCTTCTTTGGAGTATTGTTCTCATGTATGGAGCTCCGCCCCTAAACGTACCCTGAAGCTGCTGCATTCCATCTGAAAAAGAGACATCCGCCTGATTGGAGACGCAAACATAACTTGCAACATTGATAGTTTGGAATATCGAAGAAACGTTGGAGATTTGTCTCTCTTCTATAGATACTTTAACGGAAAGTGTTCAAGGGACTTAGCACATTTGATTCCACCAAGAGCGGTGCATATCAGAAATAGGCGACGGACTATGGCTGCTCATCATTTTGAAGTTCAACTCAGTACACCTCGAACTTCGCTGTTCAAAAACAAACACTTTTATTTGGAAAACTGCGTTCATGGAAATAAATTTCCTGAGAACGTTTTTCCAAATGGTCTTAATCTCCATCGATTCAAATCCAATGTGAATAAATACTTTCGCACAAGCACCGCTCGTAGAGCGCCTTAAGGTTTATCCTATAGTGCTTATGTTCTGTTCCTGAAAAATAAAAAAAAATACCCAGAAAGACCAATGAAAAGGAGATGTGCTGCATTCTGAAAATGCTCTGGAACCGTTTCAGGAGAGTTATTAATGGATCCTGAATGAATTTCTCAATACTTGTTGTTGATGATCTTGACCTCCCTCAATTTTCATAAAGATATGCTGAAGTTGCAACCTTGCTCCGGTCATCGTACTAAGGTAAAATCTCTAATACGCAGTCGTGCAAAGTTTGCGTAGGTATTTGAAAATTGTTTTATATTTCTATATTCAGTAATAGTATCAATTTTGATGTTTATGAACTTGGAATATTGAAAGATGGAATCGTGAATACTGAGTGTTTCTAATTTGAAATATTGAAGTTGAGATTGAAATATCTTTCTATTCATGTATTTGCTTGAAATGTTTTGAATTATTTTACGGCGATTTTTCCATAGTCAACAATATCCCCATTATGAACTCATGTAGGAATTTATACCTGCATTGGGGCATTGATTTGATCCGTCTGTATACTTATGGTTGAAACGGCCACTATGAATTTGATTTATTTTATATTATATAGTTTTTTACAATAAAACACCTCAAAATTTTCAACTTTTGGCGGCGTTTTTCTCTGGTGCTCAGTATAGAACTTGGAAAGTGTGTTCTTTACTTTTTTATAATTTATTCATGATACCAACTCCATCACACGTCAAGAAGAGAGTTACAGTTCTGATGTTTGGGAGTGAAACTTTTTTCAGATATTTGTTTTTCCTATCCCAGTGTTTCTATGCGAAATAATATCTGCATGTATGCTATTATTGAATTTGAATTATAGTTGTTCATAACCCAAGTTCCCAATTTTTTCACTGGCTGGCTTTTTTAATTTGTGATTTTCCTTATGCTATAGTACTTTTGATGCTAGATATTATAATATGAATAATAACATTCTCATTGGAAATCATCGACCGGGAGTGAAAGCCGGAAGTAGTCTAATTTTGAGGGATTCCTTGGTATGAGGAATCCAAATATATAACTCATTTCACTCTACGATGATTGTGTGGCCAAATAACGAAATTTCATAGCGAAATAATGAAGAATTAGATGAAGAAACGAAGTAGTGAACGATTCATTGAAAATGGATACAGCTTTGATGAATTTCCGAAGACGAACATTTTGAGAAACAACATAAGGTTACTTTTCAGTGATAAATTTGAATCATTCGAGCATTTTCTACTATTACACTATAAATATGAGCTCGTATCAAGTTTGATGTTTATGAACTTGGAATATTAAAAGATGGCATTGTGGATACTGAGTGTTTTTGTTTTGAAATGTTGAAGTTGAGGTTGAAACATCTAACTATTACACTATAAACATAAGCTTGCAAAAAAGTTCATGAAAGTACAACACAAGTAAAATCATTCGTAACCATGAGGAAAAGATTTTTGGTAATGTTGAGAATAACCAAGAAGATAATTTCAGAATCTGTACTTTATAAGAGATTCAAATCCAAACTTGTGGATATGCCATTTGCACTTCTTGTAGAAAAACGAATTAACTGTATTCGAAGCTACAGAAATCGAATTTGTTGGTATATTGTATTTGAAAGGTGATATCAAAGTATGGATTACAGTAATATGCAATTGTGCACTTAGAATCTGTAGAGGATCTTTGTTGGGTTTTTTACAAAAAATGAAGTGAAATCAGTTGTGATTTGAATAAGCACTTTTCAATGTAAATCGACCGATTTCTTTCCGAAATTTTTTTCAGTTAGTCGTAATGATGTGTATCCACTGTAGAGTCACTGAAACATAAAAGGAAAATTCAATTTCAAAAATTTAATATTAACATTGGACGCCCATACATACACACACACACACACACATGAAAGCACAATTAGTCGAGTTTTCGATGTAAACAAACACCGTTTTCACACAAGGTATCAACACGTGATTAGGGAAATTATTTCTGAGCGAAGCTGGAATTGTTCATGCACATCATATCTAAACATGTGAAAGATACGTCATCAAAGTGAGCTAGCCATGATACCACAAGGAAAACGCATAGAAATTAGTTTGTAAGTGGCTTCACGGTGTGACCACTGGAAAACAAATAATTAAAAAGCAATTCATTCATTTTGGCTTTCAGTAGTTTTGTCTCTCGAATAGAAAGGACTCCATGAATTTTTTCGGATAACGGTATGAATTTTGTTGTGTGGAATAATCACAAGAAACAAATACATTGGGACACAATCTTGCAGTTTTCATCAAAAGAAAAGTCGAATGGAATTAAAATTTGCTATCCTTGACTTGATGGAGGCTGATGTGATCAAATTATAATGATTATAAAAGACGTTCTTCGAAGAAATTGTCAATTTTTTTGTGTAGAAATGAAGCTATCGTCAACTCTCAACGTCTATCATAGATTGATGAAGACTCTAATGATCTTTCGTCATAATCCACTTCGATATTCATTTCAAATGTCTCAAACAGTGGAGCCCCCGATCCTGATAAAATGGAAACTTCAAAGATGTAATGTTGGCGATATTGCTTATGTTGGTTCGGACAATGAGAAGAGAATAGGCTAGTCTTTGAGGAAAATTCTGGAAATTCATAATGAGGAGGATCAACAATTACAAAAAATCTTCCAATACAAAAGGAGAAAAAATATTGTTTGAATTGGAATGGTTATATTTTTTGAAGTGATTAATTTTTGGGAAAGAAAGTTTTTGGCTTTCTACTACTTCATTTTTTTGTATCAAGATGGAGTAGTAGAAAGCCAAAAACTTTTTTCCCGAAAAGAGAAGAAATAGTTTGAGTAGATAAAAAAAGAGAAAATTTGAACACGAACGGATCTATGAATGAAAAGGAAAACTATTCACGAAAAAGTAGAAGTAGCCGATTTTTCAAGTTTTGGAAATCCCTTAAGGCTTTAGAATCCAGAGATTCAGTATTTTTCAGGCGGGAATGATCACGAAGAGAATTTGAGTTATTTTTCAGCTGAATGTATAATTTCACTTTATTTGCGTCATATTTAACTTGAGATTTGTCACAAGGTATAGTTTTTTTGGAAAGAAAGGTTTGAGGTATTGTACTTCCCCTATTTTGATATGAAAAATATGTGAGTCTTCCAAATAAAGAAAAGAAGCAATCAATTTCAAAAATTAACTCTATATAAATATGTGTAGATCATGCAAAGAAGTTACTCTCAAACACAAACTGGAAGCAAAAGTTCTTCCGGAACAGCTATTTTCAAATAAACATTGAATTACACGAAAAAACATACTTCTGAAACGAATACTTCTCAAACTGAATTATAAGTTCCATTCCGCATATGCAATAACTCACACACTATTTTTACTTTCTGTGTCATTTTTCTCTTAAATTTTATATTTCTATTTCTCAGGACCATATTTTACAAATGTGGTCATTTTGTTGATTGTGGTAACCATTTGTTTTCAGCATATTTCCATATGTATATATGTGTGTATATGTACGTATACATAATTTCATTGGTTTTGATTTTACACACTTAGTATATGCTTGTATATATTTTCCTTTCTTATTCACACACGCTTCGTCGATAAGATTTATTCTTCTGACAATAAAGCTCATTTATCATCATCATATGAACGCTGAATTGAACGAAAAACACTTTTTTTATTCCGTTTGTATTCTAAACATTCGTAATGGGATCGAATCAGATATCATTCACAAGATTTCTACACAATATAATTAATGAAACATTGAATTTCCGTTCATAAAATCACGAACTTTTGTCACGAAACGTATAATTTATCATTATGAAAAATGAATAAGGTCGAAATAATTGATTTGTCTAAACAATTATTTCAAATAACCAGTGACCACTCCATGCAATGTTTATATGAAGTCGCCTATGATTTGTGTAGGGGAAAAAGACCTCCTAACGTTATTATTTTCGAGCAATGATCATCTGTATTCCATCTGATGAAAGTGTCCTGAGTCTTTCTTCACCAACTATGAAATCAATCTCATTCAAATAATTACCTGAAAGGCCAACTTAGTTGGTGAAACGCGCGTCGTATTGCATTTCGGGTGTTTCTGGTGTTTTTGTTTTGTATCGAATATATAGACCATGAAGTCGAAGATATCAACTTGGCTAATTCTGCAGAGTATGACAGTGAAATGTTTTCTGAAAATAATCCGATCTTCTTATTGCGGTAATCTCTACATCTTCTATAACATATTTAATAAAGTTTTCTGGATTTTGTGAACAATAAATTATATTCTGCATCTTTCGGCAAATCTTTCATTTCGGGAGGAATCAACATATCTTCATATGTTTCCATCATTTCAGAAAATGAAATTTTATTAGGAGTTCTGAACACAAATCAATATCTCTTCCTAGTAATTGAAAAATAGGATGAAGAAAGTAACTTTTGTCTGACTTCTACTGAGTTTTCATTTTTTTAACACAGTTACTTGGAATGTTGGTCATTCTCTTGATGAATTTCTAGAATTATTCTCGAAGACTAGTCTTTTCTCTTCTTATTGTCCGAATCAACATGAACAATGTCTTATTTATTACGGTTCATTGTACCATTCAGTTTAATGAACCGTAATGAATGAAAAACTTGTTACAAATCAGACAAAAGTTACTTTCTTTATCCTATATTCAATATGAATTTCTAAAAAATAAATAGGTCACCAATCGAACAAATCCTAGCAATTCCCTCTCAAGATAACTCAACAAATCAGAAAATGTACATAGCAACCCAGACTTTTTTTAGTAATGCAACTGGTGATGTGAACAAGGAAGGGCTAAGGAATTGAACAATCACAACTAACTATGATAATAATTATGCAATTATTTCGGTAGCTCCATCAGTAACTGGTACATCGAACTATTCTACAATGTCTTTCATATAAGAATAATTTGATGTACCAGTAACTGATGAAGCTGTCGTGTAGCGAAACTCGGCTTGAATTGAATTCATTATGAGAACTCTATAAATATTACCATGAATGCTGTTATTAATTTTCATCAAGTACCGTGTCATCATAATTTCATCACGTCATACATACATTTGATTTTCACTATATTCACACAATTATTATTCGTATTCGATATAACATTGCCTCGACTTCGCCTCGGTGATAAAATGCTAGCCGCGTCAATACATCTGTTACTTCTATGCCTAGTTAAACAGGTAACTATTTCCCAAGTCTTTTTCTACGGTTAGTGAACATTTTGAAAATGTGAACTCTTAACTGTTTCTTCTTCTTGGATATTTAATTATTCAATAAATATTTTTCGATCTCGATCCACGTCTATTATGCACACTGGATATTTGTTTTGCTAAAATACACTCTAGATTGAAACTAATTCAGAATAATATGTGATGATCTCTTATCTTAGTCTAGTTTGAGTATTATCATTGCGAATAAAGAAAACAAAACCGTAACACGAAGTCATAGGGTGCCTTCGATACCTTTCGTGAGTCAACAAAAACCAATTAATTTCCCGAAAGCTGCCAGCAACACGAAACCCGCCGTTACCAGAGTTAGAGATATCATCGACGTTAACCGCCGAATTACAGCAGAATAGGGCTTATTAATAGATTTAATGGACTGCTCGAATTGTGTGGCAGGAGGAATATTATCACATCCTCAGTGTTACCTACCACGAAACGTCATTGTAGGTCACAGCAATAAATAGAGTGGAAGGGCTTAGGATGTAGGCTCATCCCAACCCGGCCTTTGAACGGCAGTTATGTGAGATATAAATTGTTGGGTTTTGAGCTGATAAGTTTATTAAAAATGTGTGTCGTGACTAGAGGAAACTGCTCGACATAAGACATTGAAACACTCAGTCTCAGCGTGAAACTGCTGGTAAAATTAGAAGCTGCAAGAAACATGATACATAATATGCAAATAAAAAAAAATAATGGCAGTTTGAATTGCACATGTGGAAGTATCTTATTTGTCTGGAGTGTTGTTGAAATTTTTATGCTGTAACATTCATTTTATACTGTTTGCAAGACAATCTGAACACGAAGAAAACCTTTTTGTGAATTTATCACATCAATTATTTGAATTTTTATTTTCATAGATCTGAGAATCTGCAGCAGTCCTCTAAATGAATCATAATCAGGATGCTATAATGTTTATTTTGATTATTTTCATTAATTTCACAGTTGGGTATACAAATAGACGTCAACATGTATTCTTCTTCTTTTGTTCAGTCATAGAGTTACTTCTTATAGTAAATAATGTAGAGTGAGAAGTAAGGTACAGACACAGATAGAGATATTTACTTTCAATGATATCATACTTAGAATCGGGGAAAGCCCTCTGTGTATGTTTGAAAGGACTGATGGAACAATTGGTAATTTTGCCTGAACTGGAACTGATTCTATGTATGGACGATGAAATTTTGAAAGGTTCCTCACATAACAATCCCCTTTTTTTGAATATACAAGTACAATCGAATACATCATATATTCCTTTACATAGACGACTAAATTAACTAATTCAGAAACAACATTTCTCTGAATCCCAATTAAATAGTTCTTTGCTTACCTTGGAAAACTTTTACGTACTGTGGTCACTACATATGTCATTTGTTAAACCATATATGTTCTATATTTAATGATGACCCTACGTAAATGTCAAATTTTCACTTTCTTTGACTCCTCGTACTTGTCACTCAGCAAGTTGGAAATAATTTTATATGAAGTTTCAAACAAAAATATTATTGCGTTGAATCCAAAGGAGTACTTATTGTGATGTTCATGTTCATGTCTAGTCATAGTAGTGTTCCAACAAGGTTTCGTGTTTTGATTCTACATGATCTTCTTGTTTATACTTGACGAGTATGTGAGTGATTCAGAAAAGAATTTGAAATTCAATGTCGAACAGATTTCATGACTATTACTTACAGGTATCTCACTGATGATGGCGTAAAAACCTAAAGCACTTTGCAATTTACAAATAAATAAATTATCCACATGATATACGACTATATTCCTGATACTTTTTGAGTTTTATATGTCCAAGCAAGCAGAATTTTTCAGTTCAATCATTGCTGGTTTAACTTCAACCTCAGTAACTGAACTGGGGAAGATAGAAGTGTTACGTTTTGTAAGTGTCAGAAGGTAGATTAGAGGTTAGAGCATTAATATTGCAGAAGGGTGGATATTTTACAATTTGTTCAGCTATATTTGCGAAAAAGATATTATATTGTTGTTGTTGTTTTCCATTCAAATTTTGCTCATACTTAAATAATTTTTAAGGGCTAAATTGTCCTTGGATTTGTTATCTGATTCATTAATGAAATTGTCGTATGAAATTCTTTTGGGATTTTGTCGTTGAAAATTGTCACTGGTCTTTCGAACCTGGTATTGATACGTTCTAGTTGTAAACTCAATTTACAAGAAAACTGTAAGTCATGTTAATGGATTTTGCGATTTCATTTATGTTGTTGTTTAAATTATAATCAACATTCCAATCAACTGATTCTAAACCTGCTACGTGGGAAGTTCAATACTTTTTTCGTGATACATATATTCACGTTGTTTCTGATGCAATCATCAGAATAGGTGTATATTGTAATAAATTGCCCTGCAATACAGAGATCAAAAATTCTCGTTACAAAGATAGACTTTTCCAGATCAGTAGAAATATCATCAACGTAACTATAAAACCTCACAGTGCTCCTCGTTGGTGAATCAATTTTGGGTTTGAGATAGAAAAATTCACACAATTGGAGTCAGTTTTATGAAAACTCCGGCTGAAATTATATGTTTGTACCTACCCGTTATTGAAGTTGAAAGTTCTTCAACTTTGTCAAATTCCCTAGATGATGAAGATCTTTTGGTTATAATAAAAACTAAATTCAATGCAATGAAATGAACTGAATAAGTCGAACACAACGAGGAGTTCGTCTTGAACGTGTCTGGCTGCACTATGAAACATAGGTGTGAGGTGGCTACCGTTGGAGACTGTCAGAGTCCTGGATCTCAAGAATCAGAGAAGTCTAGTTGTTGAAGTGTAAAACAAAAGCCTTGAGTTTTTTTATAGTTTCTGGAAATAGAATTTCAATCAGAAGTTGGGAAGTTTAGTGCATTGAACCCTAGAGTAGGACTTTGTATTTTGTTATTTTCCCTATTGAAACAACCATTAGAAAGTGTAGATTATTCAAAACTTCACATTCAATATCACACATATTATTGATTATTTTATTTATTCTTTTGTACATTTCATCATTCGGGATGCCTTTTTGATTGGTATGCTTGAAGTGTCTCCTATTCCGGTGTAACTGAGTTGGTCTACAGTGACAAGTATTGGGAAGGAAAACTTCTGTAGATGGCGCCCGAATAAGAGCTTTTAATTAAGTCAAGAAGTGACCTGCGCCCTAACTTTCGCAAATCAAGAGCTAGTTAAGTCTTGCTCTCAATCAAGAAAGGAGTACGGAAAGGCGAATCTATCTCTCACACTACCCAAAATGTGACTCAAAAGATCAAACTGTATCAGTGTCGATTAAATGACGCAATTGGGCGTTGCGAGTTTCATAGTTCAGTTGTATTTAGCGTTGATGGAGGTAAATAAGTAGAAGTGTTTAGAAGAAGGAGAAAGGGGTGTCGAGTACGAAATGAATTCACTAAAAACATTCTCTTCTCACCAAAACAAAAATTATGTCTCTGAACGCGCGTTCCGATTGGCAAGTTAGCATCATCAAGAGATGATGATTAGCAAAACGCGCATTGCAAGAATGGTTTTGTTCTGGTGAGGTCATTCTCAGGTAATTCTCTGATTGAAAAACGTGATACACGACTGAAGTCATTCATTTCGCTAACTGAAGAATTATTGCACAATATTTTGTCAGTTCCCTCACACTGGACTCTCATGGTACTTGATGAGACTAACTCCGTACACGCAAGCGAGTGAGACATGAGTCGATGCACCTATTTGTGTGACATCCAATTTAGCTTCCAAAATTTTTATGTCAGGTAGGTGGTTCGATCAATCTTTAAAACAGACAAATGTGTTAGCAGAAATTTGAGAAGCTCTCCTGAAATGCCATCGGAAAATAAATCAACAAGTTTCTAGAAATGATTTGAAATAATGACAGGTTAATGGAGTCAAGCTGCTGGATATAGTTCGATAAAAATTGAAAGATTGATAGATGTTCTGTAACGAAGTAGTTACTTCAAATTTGCCAGGCAAATTCAGTGGAGATTGGAGTGGTATTCTTTGGACTGACTTGGCAGTTTTTGATTATGCTATGTGTCAGGCAAGGATCTTGAAATCAATTTTCGCTGGACGCCAGAATTTTTTTTTTATATAAAAGAATAAAAATTCAAACTTTTCTTCAAATAGATAACGTTAACTTCTTTCTATGTTTATCAAAACAATAAAACAATAACCAAATATATATGGTATATAATAAAGTAGATGTTTGGTTATAACAAAAGATGTTTAAATGAATAAATTCACCAGATGGTGTACCTGGTATGGTCTCTGGCGTGGGTTCAATGAACTGGTCCTGTGTTATGGGCTTCGCTATTTACCCCTTATGTGGTGGCTTCTATAGGGTTTCTATATTCACCTCTTGAAAGACAGGTGGGCTCAGTGGCGGGCTTCTACCTAGTGGGCACACATACGTTGACTCAATGTTTTTTTAACGTTGATTGGGTAAAAACTACGTTATTTTTGTCAAATGGCCCAAAGTTGAGATTGCGTTTTATGAAATTCTACGGGTATGATAGTTCGGCTATCCTACGCAAGATGCTCTCCTATGTATGAATTAATTGTTATTGATTCATAGAACGAATAGATAGTGGGCTCATATGAATAATAGATTTAATTATAAATAATGTAACATTTAATCGTTACAGTACTCATCTATTTTCCGATGTTATTTCAATTTGAGAGCCACTTGTAGACAGCTGATTCCGTTTGTTGCGCACCATCAGTACGCAAGCGGTTCTCGATTGAAGACAAACTGTAAAAAACCAAGACGAGTATTTTATCAAAATCACTTCGCGAATGTAAGCGAGACATAAGTGGAACCATTTATTGGTGTGACCCTTACTCGTAATTAACTTGCCAAGTATTTTTTGTCGGCGTTGTTTAAAACCGACAACTACGCGAGCAGAAATTTAAGTATTTCTCCTAGTTATGCAATCGAAGAAAAAATATACATGCTTTTATAAATGATATAAAATCAAGAAAGGTTAATGCAGTCAAGCTGCTGAAAATCAAATTGAGAATGATCGAACTAGTACTTATATATTCATCTTTTCATTACCATGGAATAGTTGGGACCGGAGCGAAGTGGGGCGAGAGAACTATCAACCGCTACAATTATCTGATTTTAAATAATCATTTGTTCACTATCTTCAGATTCGAAGATATATTTCATGAAAATATTTAGAGATATGACTCTTATCATAAAACTGTACTTGACGTTGAAAGCCTGTATGCATAGCATTGTCTCGTTTGGATATTTTCTAGTAAATCAAACTATTACCCGGCAAGATTGAAAGATACTAGATACGCACGAAATTTATCACTACCCCTATCCAAGAAATGCCATACATAAAGAACAGTATACTATTTTGCACCAAAATTATATAATATACTGCCAAAAAAACAAGGGAAATCCCAAACTTAAAAATCTATAAAGCAAATATAAAAAAATTCACCACCACAAATGATACACTCATTATGAGTCTACTGAAAAACGCATCACTATAAATAAGAAATGGTATGTATAATTCTCCGAACTGATTTTATAAGATATCTAATAACTGTAAGTTACTAAGTACCTATGTACCTTGGTTCTATCATCCTACTATATATTTGTCTGATCGCATTACATATCCATGTTAATAAAATAACCTAATATTCAGAACACAACACTTTATTTCACCAACTTTCTCTGCTTTTCATTTGTCTATCGTTTTTCCTTCTTTTCAATTAGTAGTTGATTTTTAGTTTTTCATTCCGTTTTCACATCTTCAATGAAATAATTCACATGTAGTACTATATCAATTATTATTGAAAGTGTTCCGTGAAAAGGAAAATGGAAAGCACAACACAAGCCATACGCGCTTAGTTTGAGAACCACTTTTATTCGAACGGCTGAAATGACCCGACTATTAAAAATGTATATTCTTTTTTTTATCCGAAATAAACCGAAACTGATTTTTTTTCACATTAGTATACTGAGCTAGTTTCTAGGAGTTACGAGTACATTTGATCTTGTTGTCGCTAACTCAGTGGTAGGGTGGTTGAAGACATGCCCGTCGAGAAAGTGTTGTTCTCTTCTGGGATATAAAAAAAGTATTTTCATTAGAACCAAGTAGTGTCATATAGTTCAATTTCATATAACCCACAGAAAATTACTTCACTTGTACCTCTGAACTCTGAATTATTGTCGATATAAATTAAAATTTCCGATGAGGAGTAATTGAACAATGGATGCATATTCACTCAACCTCCCAGTTTATCAAGTTTAACCGGTCCACTATTGAACTACTAACTTGATTCGAGCATGAAAAGTTCAAACTCAATGAGTTCAAACTCAATAAACGGCATGCAAATCTGAAATTCAGCATTCCGAACTTAAATTGGAGACTTCGGTATACTGGTTCAACAGTTTCCAACCAGCTCAGTTCATATTTCCCTGTGGGCATTTCATTTCCTTTGTATTGCGCTGACCCTAATGCTGGATCAAAAATGATATTTCTATTAAACTGCGTATGAAACTAGAATGAGCGGTTTGGAGCCGTAACTTGTGTTAGAGTTGAGATATTAGTGCAGTGGTTGGGAATAGTTTTGTTTGCGTAGAATTTTAGTTCGCTTGTAATGTACATTCAGTTTATTTATTTGTTTGATTTGTCATATTACATGGAAGTCAATAACACTACCTATGATAATAATAAGAAAATGATCATACCATGAACTTCACTACAAAAGCTTTCACTACACAGCAACTTCTCCAGCTGAACTGCTACTCCAAAGTAATCATTTCATGCAACAGTAATTTTGCGTCGTGGGGACAATGTTTCATATTGTTTTTCTGCTGTATAATTTTCCACAACCTCAAAAATGAACAAAGCTGAATCAATAGAGTCACCGAAGAGTCCAATTAGTTATATTCCTGAATATTGCTTACAAATTGAAAAATCAAAAGAGGAAATGGAATTTTTATACCCATAGCAATTTGCAGATGTAAAATATACCTTTCCCAAAAAATCACTTGTGAATAACGCTACAATTGCAAACATCTACAGAGTGGCCACTTTCTTAATGAGATTGTATTGGTATAACGTTGAAACCATGATAGTTAGAAGGTCGGTAAAATAGAGAAAATGTTGCACTTATCGAAGCATTGCCAAGTAGTTCAAACAAATTGAGAAAATCAGGGTCGGTTATTGAGATATTATAAGAGAAATTCATTCAGATTTTTCTTTTTTCCCACGTTATTTCAAATATAAAAACACGTTAGGGGAATTTTCAATTCGACAGAATATTCTCCTCTATTTGACGTGATCAGATTTTGTACCCAACGTTTTGTACTCTCTGGGCCACCCTCAGTTTTTTTTAAATATAGACCTGCATATTTTATGACACTTTTCGGAATAACATTTAACGCTGAATTCAACGTTATATCATACAATGTCATTCAAAGTTGATTTTCAGGTGATATTTGCCCTTATCCAAATTTATTTGGGTCAGATCTGTATTACATTTACAACATACAATACATTTCGATAAGAAAATCAACTCACCCATCTTGAGCTGAATGGATCTCATCAGAATTGAAGAAAGACACAAGTAATAATCATTTACATATTTCAAAAGATAAGACAAACTTGATCCATAATAATTAATAGAAACTATCATTCATTAAAAAAATTAAATAATGATCCGAAAGTAAATGAAAATTGCTGAAGTGAGTTTTCGAAATGTTCACTATTTTGTAAAATGCATTTCAAAGTTCTGGAACCTGAACAATTTATGCATTGGCTCATTTCGTGTCCTTGAATACCTTCCAATGCATTCCCAATCTTCTCACGAAGAATCTCTCTTGTCGGGTTCGCAGTGTCATAAATTTTAATTTTGAGATATTCCCACAGATAATATTCCAGCGGCTTCAAATCCGGAGATCTGACAGGCCATGCTAGTGGACCTCTTGTTTCAATCCATGAATCGGAAAAAGTTCGATTTAGATAATCTGTGACTATTTTTGGGTTATGTGAACTACATCCGTCTTGTTGGAACCATGAACTATTACGCCGATACCATATAGAAAGATCATCCATCATTTCTTCTATAATTTCTACATATTTTACTTCGGTTAGGTTGCCGTCAATAAAATAGTATCCCGGTTATTTATTATTCAACAAACCGCCCCATATGTTCGAAGAAAAACGATATTGACGTCTATCTTCACGAATTTAGTGGAAATTTTTGGTGGCATAAAAATGTTTGTTCCTGCGATTGAACAGAGTTTGTGAATGTAGTTTCGTCTCTCCAAATGATATTGTGCGCAAAATTGTTGTTAGTCTGCACCTTTCGTTCCAACCAATTACAGAGTCACAACCTTCTTTTAGGATCATAACGATATAATTTTTCCACGGCTTGGTATTTATAATCATGGTATCCGTGTCTCATGACTATTTTATCAACAGCACTTTTTGATAAATTGAATTCACTGCCCATAGTTCTCGATCTTTTTCCTGGATTAATTCGAATTTGGGCCAGAATATCGACGTCATTGATAGGCTCGTTTCGTCTTACATAAGGAACTCTAGAATTGATGAATGAATTATGTGCAAGTAGATAAACGTCGAAACATTTTAATATTTGGTGTTGTTCTTTCAGGATATAATTCATCATACCTTTGTGGTGCTTTGAAAGAATACCTATCTAGTTTCATGTTCACTTCAAACATCTCTCTTTTTTTATTCGTGCATCTTACCATATCGAAAAAGTAAATACGAAATTACACAGAAAATTATTCAATGACAAGAAGTTCTTGTGACACAATAATGAACGAAGTGACATATAATATGACATTCATTCGATTTGCTCTTTTTCATCCACGGCCTGTGACTTGGAAATAATACATTCAAATAGCCTAGAGTTGTGTGTGTAAGAGAAAACAAGTCTATCAACGTTATCAATGTTCTGACCAAATTCGATTGAATCCAGAAAGAAGATCGAGAACAGTGGCCAGTGAAGGCAATTTATTTCCACATTTTCAACGATTGCCTAGTATGCGGTAGCTATCCAGATCAAATGAAACTGGCCGTAGTTATCCCCATATATAAAAAGGGTGAACAAAATGACATGAATAACTACAGACCAATAAGTTTGTTAACAGCTTTCTCCAAACTATTTGAAGTGATTATATCAATGAGAATTATGAATT
>WOGR01000973.1:0-21817 GCA_015342045.1 Leptinotarsa lineolata
ATGCGGTCTCGGCCTATATCCATCGACATAACGCGGCCCTAAGAGTGCTTTATTACCATCTACGGCACTCTTACGGTATTGACGAGACACCGGTGTTACCCTACGCTCCGGGGGATATTGAATCCGTTGTGGGGAACGAGAAGTGCCGAATTTATTGGAACTGTTCGTTCCCCACCCTCAGGCTCATACAAGCTAATAAGCCTGATATGGCCCTTCTCGACCACCAGAGCAAGACGATATTTGTCGTGGAGTTTTCAGCTCCTGGCGAGACGAAATCGTCCGAAAAGAGGAGAAAAAACGGATTAAATATCGAGATTTTCTCTTTGAACTCCGCAGACTATATCCAGACTACTCTGTCAAGATGGTTGTTCTGATTATTGGAGTCCTTGGTGGATGCCCTCTCTACTCTCTAATCTCAAAATCATACCGGCTTGCCGCACTAAGGCAGAAATCTTCAGCCGGACAAATGCAGTATGCTGTCATTCTTGGCTCATTGCGTTTGCACAGGGCACATGGTTTTCGGACCCAATGTTCACTTACCCCACGGTGTGGGGAGTGGTCGTTGGTTGATAATGCTGGCGCGCCCTTCCGAATGTATCAGGGCGTCGGGGGATAGGGCCTGACCAGCGCACACTACGGTGAAAAAAAAATATTAATAATCATTTATTTCCTTAAGACAGTTACAAACCATATGAAAAAAGTCAGTTGCTTACATTCAAAATACAATAAAATCTACTAAAAATGAAAAAATAATTTCACCGCAAATTGCCACGATAAATATTCATCCAGGTTAAAACACTGTTCTGTCAAAAATGATTTCAAATATGTTTGAATGATTGTTTCGTCAAGCAGTTTTCCACATTTGAAGAAAGAGCATTGTACATTCTAATATTCTAAAAACCATATGACTGGGAAATTGGTGAGTTATTTTGAATTTTCCAAATGGAATTGAAAAATCATTCTTTTGTCTTGAAACTATGATTTTGTTCATTCTTCATATATATTTTATCATTATTGTCGAATACTAGCATACTCAACTCTGAAATGACTAGACATGGTAATGTTAATATTTTCAGTGCCTTGAATATATCTTTACATGAATCAATCTGTGAAAGCCCCGTTATCCATCGTAAAATTCGTTTTCGTGCCACGAAGATATCTTTTGGTAGGGTAGATAAACCCCAAAATATCACACCGTATCGTAGCCTACTCTCAACTTGTGCATAGTAGAGCTGTATCAATTGATCAATATTGAGTACATGCCGCAAATTTCTAAATTGAAAGGTAATCGAATTCAACTTTGAGATCAGGTAATGAGAGTGAGCCTTCTAATTGAGATTTTCATCTATTTGTAATCCTAAGAAAGTTGTTTGATCTGAACTAGTTAAGATCGATGGACCCGATTCGTTCGATTGGAATGATAATTCATTACATTCTTTTTGAATATGGTGAAACCTCAGTGCTTGCGTTTTCGAAGTATTTAAAAACAAATAATTTTCTGTCCATTTTTCAGATATGATTAGCGACGTATCATCAGCATACATTGTAAAGGATGCAGGTACAGAAATTTTATCCAAATCATTAATATAGAACAGGAACATAATTGGTTCCAATATGGACCCCTGAGTGTACGTTTGAGTATAAATGATTTTATCCAATCTAGAGGACAGCCTCTGATTCCAAGCTTATACAGCTTTTCCAGTAGTATATCGTGATTGATACAGTCAGATGCCCTGCTGAGGTCACAAAAAATTTCAACAGGGCATTCTTCTGTCTCAATATATTCTATTATTTTTTGATAATAAGAAAACACCGCTGTCTTCGTAGAATTTTTGTTTGAATATCCATGTTGGTTTCTCAAAATGATATCATATTCATACTCTGTGGTAAAATAACTGGTATTATTTTACCACATTTCTGCAATTCTGGAAAACCGCCAGAAGACAATGAAAGATTTACCATAAAAGTTAATGGTACAATAAGTTCTGATAGGCACTTCTTCAATAGAATTGTAGGTACCTCATCCGATCCCAAAGAAAATTCATTTTATAATTTTCATTCAAGTAACTGAAATAGTTCTTGCTCATGATATGTCCTGGAAAAAAGAGAATTTGGAAGTGACATAACGTTACGCAGAAAATGATTGAAGTCATTGTCACAGGAGACTATATTGCTCAATATCTTTTTAGGTGCATCTGTATAGAATTTATTGAAGAGTTCAGCAACGTCTTTCGTATTGTCAACAATGGTGTTATTATCGTTTATAGCTATATCTGATTTGATAGCCTTCGATTTGTTAGATAGCTCTGACATCAGTTGCCATGCACATCTTGAAGGAACGTCTGAATTCTTTATTTTGTTTGGAAAATATTTTGTTTTGTTTTTGTTATTAAATTATCGTGTCTCTTTTTTCTGACTTTAAAGATGTTTTTCATTTCGGGACAAAATTTTTGCAGGGTAAAAAGGTCTCTTAATTTTTGACTAGATTGTTTTATTTCATGTGTGATCCATTTTTTTTATTTTGATTTTTCGAACGTGTACCTAGGTAATTTTGGAAAATTTATTGAGAATGTTGACAGAAATGCCTGAAACTCAAGATTAATATCAGTTTTATTCAAAACTTAACCCAATTTTCATTGCCGATGTTTATTTTGAATTGATTTATACTATCATTAGTGAAACGCCTACTGTATTCGTAGAGTTCGTATTTGATCTAAAGCTCACATTTGACACTCATATAATACATTCAACTCAGAAGCCCTAGCAGATAGGATGCAACGCGATATTGATTTCAGTTAAACTCTTGAATAACGAAATTAATTGTAGTGACTTGTTAAGACAAGTTCAGTTTCTTGTACCTAGAGCACAATCCAGGTATATGATTGCTTTCTACAATGGAAATTCTAGCACAAATTTATTGAAAAAGTTGCCGATTTTTGTAATGTGTTAGTTGTTCAATAAAGTGTTCGACCTGTGTGACATACATCATGACAGCAAATAGTTTATTTTGAGAACTATCAAAAATTCGATGTTATGATTGTTTTCCATTTTCTTTTTTTTTCAATCTGGATCTCTCTTCATACCCTCTAATCATTTGTATTTTCTCTATTTGTGGGTGCAAAGCTGTTGAAAATAAACATATTGTTATTAATAATATTAGAACAACAATATGGCTTTTTAGATTGTAAGTCTTATGTAAAATTCCTTGTTTATTTATTCAGTATCTCCGCAAATCATTCGAAGAGAAAGATCAAGTGGATGTAATACAAAAAACATTTGAACAAACTGACATGTCTTTTGTTTGAAATAAAACTGTGAGAGAAAATCGAATCTGTTTAAAATATGTTTTTCCGTTAATCAGCTGTCGCCCCCATATGAACGACAACTCTCAGAAGTTGAGAAACTTGTGCAAGATACGGACTAACGAGGTCTTATCTTTCAAAGTGTGATTCCAAACACGGTTGCAGAATCATCCCAGCTTTAACCAGATAAATTTTCTCGAGAAAAATACCTAGTCGAGGCTGGGATCGAACCCACGACCTTCCGATCGATAGTCGGGCGCACTACCACCGAGCCAATTCCACAGCTGATTCTATATATCATTAATTCGTCAACAATAATGTTTCATTTCAAAACTCTTTTGACATATGTCGAAGAAGTTAAGAAATAAGTCATCAGCAAAGGAATAACTGCATATATATTTGAATTTTGTCCATTTCTGAAGACGGAGGCGGATTTTAGCGTCCGAAACGTTAAGATTGTGAAGGTGAAAATATTCAAAAAAAGGTCGATGAAAAACTGATTTTTCTCCGTAACAAATGACTTTCGTTCAATATTCATTTATATATAATTTATTTGTTGTAAACTTGTTCTTGAGGTAGTTGTTAGAACTTTGGGTTCAAGTTTCATCTATGTAGATTTTCTCAACCAAGTGATATTCGAACATCTCAAAATTGAATGAAATAAAATTGGAAATAATTTTACGTTGCCTATCATTGATGAATTCAATAGTAGTTCTCAAATTTGGGATATTCTTCATAAATGAATCTATTTTGAAACATTTCTTTTATGCGGTGAATCAAAAATATATGATGAAAATCATGCATATCCTACAAGATACTTCATTCCCAACTATGACAACACATCCCAATAGGTCACCACGATATCTGAAACTCATGACACTATGACTTCAACAATTTTTGTAGATGTAAAATAGGCCAAACAGTATTCGAAGTAAAAAGGAATCTCTGATTAATGTTCATAACTTTCGCTGTTATTCAACAAGAAATGAATAAGATCACTTCCATTGTCGATCAAGGCCATTTATTTTCGAGACAAATCGACCACACCTGGTCGGATTCCCCGGTCACGCGTTTTCTCATCAGAACCAAACAAAAGTAAAAGTGGTTCAGTTATTCCACCGTGAACGGTGAAAGGGACTATCTTTTTTCACTTCAAACCCCATTGGCTTCTATGTAGTGCTCCCAAAATCGTTAATTATATTTTTTTTTTCATGAACTGATATGTATGATTTGAAATTATTCAAAGAGAAATCCTCGTTAAAAATGAATATAAAAATAATATTTCCAGTAATGAGCTCCTTTCAATTAAATTATCACTATTAAATATAGAAAGAACCCTTCCAGGCATAATTTCAAATGATAAACAGTTCAATTTAATTTATATTCGTATCTTTCTTCGAATTTGAATAAATAATCATCAAGAGCATCCTTACAGAAATATATCGTTATCACTTACATACCTATGAATTGCTTGTATATAATTTCTACAAGTCAAAGTAATATAACGAAATAGTATTAGATATTAAACAATAATGAAACAGTTTTTTTCAATGCCCTTTACGAGTTTAAATCCACTATCCATTGATTTCTTTGGTTTTATGAATTTCGAAAATTGTAATTTGACATTTTACGTACTATGGTAACCAAGGGCTCTTCCAGAGGGCATCTTGTCCCCTTTGAATCGAACATGTGGAACCTTGGGATAGACCAGTAACTTCGTATTCTGGAACGTGTCTTCTGTTGTGATAGTTTCGAAAGTCAATTTCGAATTCGAATGAATTAAAAAAACAGATTCATTAACAAAGCACTAAAGAGGACCACATTGCTGTAATCGGGAAAATGTGAAATGATTTTCATATAGGTACTCATGATTCGTTAAATAGAGATTTCCTCATGATTATAGACATACTTCAAGCGATCCTAATAATAGTTTATTTTTTACTTTACATCTTGTTCATTTCATAGCTTTCACTAGCAACTATTCAGAATGTTATTATAATAGCTAACATGATTTTGGGTTACTCAAAGAAATAAGTTGATCTAACTGTGGTGAACTTCATATAATTTTACCGTTGAAACGTTTTGGAATTGATGTTATTCCGCGACCTAATGTTGACAAATAAACCACGACAATAACAATGTTATCCCATTAGCATGTGACAGAACAACTGACAGACAATCGAAATGTTGCACTCGCTTGAAAAATCAGTTCCACGGTCTATTGAGGGATAATCGAGGTGTGTAAAGACCTTTGAAATAGAGGGTTTTAGGAATTAAGGGGCGGCCATATGATGAAATTAAGTGAAGTAATGCTGGTGTAGCAGGCTAGCATTACTTTCCAAGTAGCAAACCAAATAATCATCGGATGCTTTTTGTTTTTCGAAATGTATAAGGTTAACAGTGACATTCAACCCCTAAATTTTGAAAACGGGTTTTCAATGAGATGAATGCCTACTTTTTTATCTCTTTATCTCTCGGCTACTACAAGAAGCTGCAAACAATTCAAGATGATGATTAGTTTATTTAGTTGAGTCGTGAGAATAATAGTTCAAAATATTGTACTACTTACTACACATAGTGTATAATAATAAAAAAAAATGTTTTCTTCTGAAAATTGATAGTGTATTAAAATATATGATACTTGTCAAGGAAAACATATACAGTGAGTTTCGAAAAGTTTGCACCATATGGGAAACTTTTTTATTGTTTATTTGTCAGAAAATTTTATTTTTGTTGAAATTTGGAGCATTGCGAAAAACTGAGATTTGAGTTGTCAAAATCTTAAATTTCCGAACGGTGTACAGGTAAGAACAAAATATAGAAATTTTGATAAGGAATAAACTACCCCTATTTTCGACATTATCAAAAAAATTTGTTTAGGGAAGTTGTTTGAATCTGAAAACAATTTTCAGATTTGAAATCACAGCCACCTATGTGACAAAACGAAAAAATCATTTTTTGATGGTTCTAGCCTCATAAAGAGTACTAGTTTCTTATAAACTTTAATAATATTTCAATGCAAAATTCAGTTCAATTTATTATTGGAACTAGTATATCGATGTTGGTTGAAAATGTTCAAATTGAAATTGTGTTTTGTCATTAAATCATACTGATAGTTATTATGGACATACATACAAGTGAAATATCAATTTTGCACCAAAAAACTAGTAAAAATCAAACCATTTTCAACAAACAACGATATACTAGTTCGAATGATGAATTGGACTGGATTTCGCATGAAAATATTACTATAGTGATATGGAGGAGGCGCCTAAGGTGTATATGAGATACTAGTACTCTTTATGAGGCTAGAACCGCTAGAACCATAAAAAAAGATTTTTTTTGTAGGTAGGTGGCTGTGATTTTAAATCTGAATATTGTTTTCAAATTTGAACAACTTTCTTGAATAAACTTTTTCAATAATGTCGAAAATAAGGGTAGTTTACTCTTGATCGAAATTTCTATTTTTTGTTCTTCCCTATTCACCATTTGGAAATTTAGAATTTTGACAACTCAAAGCCAAGTTTCCCGCAATGCACCAATTTTTATCAAGAATAAAATTTGTTGAGAAATAGATAATGAAAAAGTCTCCCATATGGTGTAAACTTTTTGAAACTCACTGTATGTAGCGAAGCTATCTGAGTAGAAAAATCCTAAATATAAACCACTGAAAGAAGGTTGCAGTGATATTCATGATTTCCGAGGTTAATTCCTATTTCCCCTCGGCTTCGTGAAATTGTCAGAAACAAACAATTCATCAACAGATTAGGCAGAGTGGTTGAAGTTTAGGGTTAGTTGGGGTAATGGTAAACGATTCTTACAAATAATAATAGAAAGTCTGCTATAATCTGAAGTTGAATATGTAACACATATTTTTTCAGGGGGGTCATTTTGGAGGGTTGTGATTATTTGCTTGGAATAGCAGATATAAGGTTGGAGAAATAATAGAAATATCAGATTTTTATAATTACCCAAGAAAAAAATAATTGTTGAAAATTTTGGGGCAATCGTAAACATCGTGTTTGTGTTGATATCATTCCTGTGTAACTTCATAGGGGGTTTTTGTCAACAAAACAAAATCGTTGAGATTTCGTTCTTCAACTGATGATATTTCGAGTAATGTTTACAATTACCCCAAGGATATTAAAATAAAATAAAATACGTAGCATGGGATGAATTTATTCTAATCGTACAAGTACGAAGGATTAAATAGGCAATTTTGTCACGGTTTTTCGAAAAAGTTTACTTTTCCAGGAAATGAATAAATCATTTCATGTCCCAAAAATTTTGTGCTGGGTGTAGAAAGAATAGCAACCACATCATCAACTGTAATGTAGATGTCAGAACAGGTTTTGTCGAATGACTTGAAGTCTACATTAGCAATTTCAACGTCATCCTCATCTTTCTTTTGAATCAGATGAACATATCTATATTCGATGGATCTCTTGCCTATCCCAATAAATTTGGCTAGAATAAAAGTATATTCCTGTAAGTCATCCCACTTCACCTGTCCATATACCACAGATTCTAATTCTTCTGAGAATTTTTCATTCATCAACATGATCAGTGATAAATCTTCGTCGTCTCTCTTATATTCTTCGAATAAATGTACCTCTTTCTCACGTTCAGTATCAGATGGTGTGAATTTTGATGTTTTCTCCTTATTTTTGGTTCCTTTGCCCTGTTGGATTTTTTGAGACTACTTGGCCACATTTCCTTTATCCTTCTTCTTTTCCACAGCTTCTTCAAGTTTTCTCAAAACTTTATATGTTGTTAAGACTTCTCCGTAAGTAGACTGCCTCACTTGACTGGGGCACTTGTAGCAACATCTAATACAGTAGGATTATCACAAGCTTTCTGTAGCTTTTGAGTGAATATCTGAAGATTACGATTCGTAGAATGGTGTTGGAGCTGCTGAGATACAACTTGTCAATTTGGAGTCATCCCGATGGAGTCTTATTTGGGTGTGTTCCCTTCTGTTCTATAACAGACGTTCCCAGAATAGGTTCAATATGTTCAGCAGCACGGATACAGATTCAATGCTCTGCTTGTACTTTTTCAGTTTTATGGGATCAAAGAACTCTTCAGAAAACATGAAAATATACCAGTTTCTTCAAACCCTGATATGATGTTTACTGTTGTTATACCATCTCTCCAAACTTCGGCTAGTAGCTCCACAAATTTTGTTTACTTAGCCTACCCGATGATTTGCCCAATTCAGGCTTGCCATTAGCTACTGATATTTTATCCCATTTGATTTTCACGGGGCCAAAAACACACTTGCTCAAAGGTTGTATCCTGTCAGTCAAGTGACTGGGAAGTGCTATATTGTTTTGAATAGCAGCATTCACAATGCGAACATTTACATGACTACAGTGCCCATCGAACAGTGGAATGGCTGTTTGATTAGGCTGATTTTGTCTAAGACTGCGAGCTTTCACCTCGGGAATGAACGATGTCACAAACCAGTGGAAAAAGTGAGGCTCCTCCATCCATCCGTTTTTTGGTGCTCCATACAATGTTCCTGGAAATGCTTTTTCGAATGTCGAACGTGCCTGAACCGCCCCTCCTTTGAACACAATAAATGGAGGGAGATAAGTACCGTCTGCAGCAATACAGGCCAATACTGATGTCGACTCTCTTCCTGAGCCCCCCGAAACTCGACTCAGAGCTTTTCCTTTCTCATCAATCGCTCTTACTCTGGATAAATCACTACTGAATCCAGACTCATCAGCATTGAAAACAAAGACGATTCATTTGAATGGTCGACTAATGTTTCACTCATTAGATCATTAACCTTTTGCTAAAAGTCGTAGACCACGAACGGATCTCTGGCGTCTTTTCGAATCTTTTGTAGCTGCTCAGGCTTCTAGAATGACAAATCTGGATGTCCTTTTATAAATTCCAAATACCAATCGTATGAAGGAGAGTTATTTTTAAAAGGAGTTTTCAAATCCATCAATGTTACATATTCGCCAACCAAACTACACAACTCCTTCTCGTCAGAAGGCCATCCCATTGTAGCACGAGCAATAAGACAATTTGCTGAAGTGTTTTCTACATCTGTAGGTAAGGCAGGCCTGCGCCCTGCTTTCAAAACAGCAATGAGATTTTTTCTACCTCTAATTCTGTGGTAAATGACGGCAATGGAAACATTGTAGGCCTGTTGTGCCTGCCTGAATGTTTTACTTTTGGTCTGCACATCATTCACAGCATTAACAAGATCTGTATTGAAATTTCTTTGATTATTTTTCTGTTTTCTTTGATAGTTTCTTACCATCGTATTTCTGGAATGAAAAAGGTGTATTTACAATTTTCCCAAACAATTAAAAGTATTCACAATTTCCCCAAAAATCCGTTTACCATTACCCCAACTTTTATTTAAGTGGGGTAATTGTAAACACACGTGAACTGATCAATCCGTGAAAAATATGCTCAAAATATGCCAACGAGCCTTTAGTTCAATTATAATCAATACAAATACATATATGACATAGCTTACCTTAACTAATTTTAACTTTTTTTGAAACAATGCGATCAGTTCAAAACTGTTCAATAACTTTTCATACAGCAAGAACGAAAATTTTTTTTTTCACTTAAACTGGTAGCACATACATTCGGCACCGTACAGAAGTACGGTGCATTCGGTGTGAACAGTCGATTGCGCATGAAGGTTGCAGGGTCTCTGTCGTCGCTCGGGAATATTCGTAGGCGCCAAATTCGAATGATATTAAACGTGTTTACAATTGCCCCTGTTCACGTTCACCTCAACTAACCCTATATTAGAACTTACCAAACCCAAACGGAATTGATATAAGGTGTTTCATACTTGAATGCTGATTCTGAAGGGCGATAATCCTTGAATTATTTCAAGAAACATTTTCCATATGAACAAAGGTTTGCAACCGCTTTATTTCTGAGATACAGGATGTTGAAATTCAACCAAAAAGTCGTTATACAAGCTTCAGCTCTTCTTCTCATTGACTCGCGTACTCTTTGGAAAATTCTTGGAGTATTCCTTATTGCTTCACAAGAAACAATATTACGAGGTTTCTTAATTCTTCCTCAGTTTGAATTAGTTGACTGTATACCAAATTCCCAACATATTCCAAAGGATCAAAACTTCAAGTCTGGGGATCTCGCTGGCTATGAGTGTATTCCCCAGAGCTATTCGACGAAGTGCTAGCTATGGACTGTTCATTGATGACAAATCGTATTCTGCCATGGAGCTTTATGGAAATTCCCGAAAAAAATTCAAGTGAAGAGAACATTAACTTCCAGACAGAGAAAGCACTCGAAGAGAATGAAATTCGATAGGAAACTTCATAGCAAAGAGCAGAAGAGATATATCTAAGCCATTAACATTTTATGTGAACCAATGTTTTACTACAAGGTTATGAAATCTCATCCCGTTTGGAAGTCGACAGAGGGACCTAATTACGTTCGAACTGTACACATTTCTCATAAAGATGACATTATAGGCAAATTCAGAACACGACAATCTTTACTTATAAATGCGAAAGCCACTCACTTAACACGTTTCTCCGTACTGGTGAGTCCTAGAAAGCAAAAATTTGGTAAATAGGTGCATCTCAGGTCTTAGATGCATAAAAAATATTTTTTAATATATCAACCAGGGCGCTTCCCGTAGGAGTGAAAGGGGCGTGTTTTCATACGAAAATGACCTTTTCATTGCTGTTTGATCGTACCGCTAAATTGTAGGAAAATGAAATTTTGTTTGTAGGTTCGTTACATGTTGTAGATGAGCAATGAAAGAGATTTTTTCAATATTCCATCTGAGGCGGGTCGCTAATTTGGTATATAATGTTGATGTTCTTATTAGAGAAAACCATTCTCACTATCCCCGCAGCTTTTCATGATCGTCTTTCACACTTTTATATTGAATGAACTTTCTGGGTATTTTCAAAGAATAATGTTAGGATAACAATTATCTGGCTCATTACATACTCATTACATTTGCTTGCATATTAAATTCAATATAGAATTTTTTGTTGATTGAGTCGGTTCAAATTTGAGATACATCAACCGATTCAATTACTGAAATTTAAAATTTTTGTTTCATTGTAATGTATGTAATTTTTGCATGGGGCCACCCTAAACTAACCGGAGACAAGTATCTTTTGGTCGCGAACTAGTAATTGTTTGTGTATCTGTATGTTGTATATGTTGGATCTATTTATGAAGTTTTTATACTTACCGGAGCCGCCTGACAGCGACAATCGAGGGTGGTCTCTGATTCTGCTTCGTTAGCCTCGTGTGCTTATCTCTCTTACGAAATTTGAGGTCATCCCTTCATGTAGATCATGCAGAGCTGGACTGGCGTGTGATCGAATTATTTCGAATACGTTTTCAGCGTGAACAGTTTCGCCTGACTTTTGTCAAGATTTATACTGATTTTTCAAAGGTTGGCCCATTTCTCCAATCTGTCCACTTGCTGTTGCAAATATCTAGTAATTTGCGCATGGCTAGTTGATCTCACCAGTAGAGCTATGTCGTCCGCGTAGAGTGCCAACTTGTTGAATTTGTGGCACGTCTGCTGTGTATATCGAGAAGAGGTGGTGTGGCAAAAGGACAATACCTTGTGGGATCCCTGTTTCCAGCAGTCGCATGGTGGAGAGTTCTTGTTCTACTCTGCAGCGGCATCGCCGGTCTGCTAGAAAAGATCCGATTAGTTTTACCATTTGTTTCGAGTAGCCAAAATTGCTCATTTTGGCTAGTAGTCCGTCGTGTCAAACCTGTCGAACGCCTTGGAGACATCCAAGAATATCGTTCCGGTGTGGTATCCTTTGTCCAGGTTGAAACGTTCTGTCGCATAGTCTACTACCCTCAGGACTTGTAGCTCTATTGAATATTTGGATCTGAAACTGAACTGTTCGTCTGGTGAGATTCCCAGTTCGTTGGTTTGTTCCTCTAGTCTTTTCAATATGACTCGTTCTGCCAGTTTGCTTATGGAAGGGGTTAAGCTCACTGGCCGATGGTTGTCTGAAAATATATAGTTCTTTTTCGGCTTCGGAATATGGATGACCGTTGCCTCCTTGCACGAGTACGGGAAATTTCGTAGTCTAAGTATAACATTAATGATATTCTTCATTGCTGCTACACCCTTTCTTGGTTGGACCTTCAGTGCCCGATTTGGAATTTGGTCAGGGCCTGGGACTTTCCAAGTGGCTAGGCCTCTTACGATGCCTTTAACTTCCTCAAGAGATGTTGGTACCAGGGGTTACACGTTGTCCCATTTTCTCTACACTGTCTTTCGAAATTGTCAGATAATGCTTTCGTTTCCTCTTGATCCGTGTAGACGATTCCTTGCTCCCCGTGTTTAAGTGGGTATGATTTTCGGTGTCACTTCCTAAGAACTTTCTGCGTTCCCAATGCAGATTGGTCTTTGTTGTTGGGTTCTTCCAAAGAGGTTGTCCATTGTCAGTCTCTAATTGCACACAGCTCTTGCCGCAGGATTCTGCCGGCGAAATATCCTATATAAGTGAAACTGAGAGGCCATTGAAAGTCCGCATTGCCAAGCACAAAAAAAAAACACAGCGAGGGGAAACCAGCATATCAGGAATAGCAGAGCATGCTTGAACTCATCAACATAATATCGAGTGGTCCCAAGCTGGGATCATACACAAGGAGGAACACTGCTTTAGGAGAAAATTCAAAGAAGCCAGATATATGCTTTCCAACAACGTATTCAGCCAAGCTAGCGTAGAAATACGCAACATATGGAAACCCATAATCAAGGAAAAAATGGCCGACTCCCGCCAAACGGTCATCTCCGCTAAACCGGTGGAGCGAAGAAAGAAAAGAGGGGATAAGTGAAAGTACTGAAATGACCGATAAATAGTCATCTCTCGGAGGAATTCGTCGTGGGTACTAACAATCGAAACGTCGTGAAGTAACATGGCTTGAAATATCTCAATTTTCAATTTTTATTTTTTTCTTTGGTTAATATATTTGTTATTTTCAGATGTTTTTCAATTTTCGATTGTATTGGTCACTTCTGGGATTTCAAATCGTTTTTTATATAATATTAGACAGTGGAAGTCTGAACTGTTGAAAATTGATCAAGAAGAACAGATGCAGAAAAAATATAACAGAAAAATTCTACAGGGTGCCTCAAAACATATCGTTCAACGAAGAAAAGAACGGCAACGAGAGCCTAACATTTAAACGTGCGATTCAACATACCAGAAGATCACTGAGCAGCATCTTCGTTAACCAAGTTGGCATCATCGTGAAAAGTTGACCAAGAAGCTCAGATGTATGTGAAGATAATAGAAAAATTCTGCAGGGTGCCTCAAGGTACATTTTTGAGAAAGAAAAGAACGGTAACGAGGATCTTACATTTGAACGTGCGATTCAACATGCCAGAAGGACACTGAGCAGCATCTTCGTTAAACAAGTTGGCATCATCATGAGAGGTTGACCAAGAAGACCAGTTCTAGGTGAACATAACATGAAAATTGTACAGGGTACCTCAAAATATATCGTTCCACAAATAAAAGAACAGTAACGAGTGCCTAACGTTTTAACGTGCTATCCAACATCTCAGAAGGACACTGATTAGCATCTTCGTAAACCAAGTTGACATCATTAGTATAAGTTGACCAGGAAGCCCAGATATAGGCTCACACAACAGAAAAATTCTACAGGGTGCCTCAAAACATATCGTTTGAGAAAGAAAAGAACGGTAACGACGATAACTAGGAGGGTATAACGTTTTAACGTGTGATTCAACATGCCAGGACACTGAGCAGCATGCATCTTCATTAACCAAGTTAGCATCATCAGGAGAAGATGAACTGACTGCATTTATAATTTATGATCTCTCGATATACATATCGAAAATTTCACAAAAATTAGCAACAATATAATACGTTGAAACGACAATTTTGGACCAGCGTTAAAGATGAAAACATCATTACGTTAGTGAGTGGAAAAGAGACATGTCCGACGTAATCGATGTAGAGCAGGATGAAATGGGTATCGCAAATTCAAATCAGTGTGCAACTATAAGATATTCCGGGGGGCGTATTCTCTAAAAACGTATCGTTAATCGAGCGCGCATGGAATAATATGAAAAGCATTATAATTGTAGATAAAAATATTGAAAAAGCGATAGTGATAGAAAAAAAATGAGATTGAAGAGAAAAAAACATAGTGGTCAAGCGAAAAAAACATAGCTGCTAACGTTAAAGAAGAAGGATGTTTCAAAACACATCAATCGAATGATGCACAGGGAGTACCAACATATCATTTCAGAGAAAAAAAACATGTCGGCTGCTTCATGTACCCGTTCTCCTCATCATCAGGTGAGGTTAGTTAAAACAACATGACAGTTTGATGAGGCTCAAAGTACATCACCAAGGTGTGGCAAAAATATAGTTCAACTAGAGTGTTAGGTTTCAACATGCGATCCCAATGAGGAACATATTTATATATTCGAAAGTGTTGGGAAGTTACGTGTTGTGAAGCAGCTATGACATTTCAAAATACGTTGTTTTACATGCGATTCGGCTGTTTTGCGTACGTACCTCACGAAAAATTGTACAAAGGTACTACAATTAGTCGAAAATACTAAATAGTTATTGAAACAAGATATTATGTATAAACACGACTATTATATAATATAATAAAATGAAGAAAAATTTTATAATGAAAAGTTATATTATACAGGGGGAAAGTTGTCGAAAATATGCAATAACAAAAAATCATATACAGGAGTTCATAGTGATTCATGAACAATATGAACATTGTGTTGAAAAATACATGGTTGTTAAAAAAACAACAGACATACATAAAATATTTCCGAAAAAAGGAAATGTATTTGAATGTCATCGTTTTCAACATGCAATCCAACATATCAGAAGACCACTCAGACCTTTGTCAACTGAGTTAGTGTCATAACGAGGAGATGACCAAGAAGAGCACATGTGAGTATACATAAAAAATATGGTAAGGAGAATCTAGCGTTTCAACGTAAGATCCCTCCGTTTACGGTGTGACTTATTTGAAGCGTACTATCATTTATGTCGTTTTGGTATCCAAGTTAGCCTTAATCATCGATTCAACGTAAGAGACAACAATCACCATCTGCCATTTGTCATTTATATCTAACCAAGTTAGTATCATCAGGAGAAGATGAATATATGTGAATAAACATAAAAAATGTGGTTACGAAAATCTAGCATTTCAACGTGAGATCCCTCCGCTTACACTGTGACTTATTTGAAGCGTACTATCATTTTGTCATTCATGGTGTTTCGGTAACCTAGTTAGCTATTATCATCGATTTGATGCGAGAAAAAACAATGACCGTCTGTCATCCATCTGGCATTTATGATATCTAAACAAGTTAGTATCATCAAGAGAAGATGACCGCATGTGATTGAACATGAGAAATATGATAACGAGAATCTAGCGTTACAACATGCGATCCTCTTCGTTTACACTGTGGCTCATCTGAACGTAATATCATTAGTCATTTATGATATTCAACCAAGTTGAAATCATCAGGAGTTGGTGAACTGATCGCATTCTCAATTTATAATCTTTTGATGCGCATATCGAGAATATAGCAAAAATATAATGCCATTTTAAACAATTGAATCGCATTGAAAAAAAATACATATTTTCATGCCTACTTTTTACAGAAACCCATTGTAATACGACACGGAAAATAATACAGTATTGACAAAAATTTTGCGCGATAAAACCTTCATTTATGTTACGAAAAAACGCATCAGAAATTTTGCAGAAATATAATGTGGAAAAGCGTTCATAGAAGGCGTATTAAAGTACCTTGGTGACAATACCTGACAGTGACTAAAACAAGGTATAATATATATAAACACAAATATTATAGAATTTATTTGAAAACAATGAAATAACGAAAAATTTGAAATTGAAAATTCATTTTACACAGGGTGGAAGTTGTCGAAAATTAGCAATAGCGAAAAATCATATACGAAGGTTCATAGTATTGAATAAACATCATGTTGAAAGAAGCAAGGTTAGTAAAAAACAACTCACACACGAAATATTTTCGAAATAAAGAAAATGTGATTGTAAGTCAATTTATATGGAATAGGAGGGTCTGATGTGTGATCCAACATATCCGAAGACCACTTATCCGTATCTTTGTTAACTAATTTAGTATCATCAGGAAAAGAAGATGACCAAGAAAAACTACATGTGGATAGACATAGCAGAAAAATGTATAAAGGGTGTTGTTTGATGAAGAAAAGAGCGGTAACGAGGATATAACGTTTCAAAATGAAAAATGAAATTTTATAAGGCATGGTTTTGTGTTCTTTGGAATGTTTTATTTGTTTGCTTGAAATTTCAATGAGGGGCCAAGGTCCAGAATAGTTTCTGTTATCTAGTCGAAATTTATCAACTGTAAGACATCGTAGTTCACGTATATGCCCTTCATCTTGCAAACGATCTGAAATTCTTGTTCTCTAGTACTCAAGAGCCTGAAAATGTAATTTTTCAAAATTGGCTGATCCGATCGCTAAAAATGGAAAAATTTTGAATATGTAATTGAGAAATCTATCGAACAAGATATTTCAAGACTTCCTTTTCCAATTGGAAAAAAGTTTGACGAATTTCAAAAATTTTCCATAGATATTTGATAAGCTCAATTTGGTCAGTTAGCATTATCAGGAGATGCCTTGAATTATAAAATCTCAGATGTGTGTAAACATAACCGAAAAATATACAGGGCGTCCTAAGTTTCATTGTTCACAAAAAAATACAAGACAGTTCAACGATGGGGCGATCTAACGTTTCAACGGCGGTTTCAATCAGGAACGTACACCAGGTGTGTGTGTTTTCAATTAAGAACGTGTATACGATACCTCCAAATGTACCTCAAGAAAAACATTAAGGACATCTTTGGAATGAGGATATTGTTATTTTCTAAAGATACAGAGACGTGTGTGCGTACTGTCACTTCACAATTCCACTGGAGATAATGAAAATATACATTTGTATTTAAAGAATTTAGAAAAGTCAAGATTATTTCAGAAATAAATGATTCAATATGAAGTGTATTTTATTTGATAATATGATGTACATCAAAATTTTCGCAAAAATATAACGCGTTGAAACGGTCGGTTGATCGTAGGAAAATTGTGACGTCATTCAACGTCAGCAAATGATAGAGAGAAACAAACATAGCGGCTTCGATAATAATTGTTGAATTGCGAGAGATGCTTATTTTATTGAGAAAGAAAAAACAAAGCGCCCAAAAAGCGCTTTTAATAATATTTCATTGCAATTGTCATACAGCGCGTTCGGAGACGAAGAAATTTTGTCGAAATTCATCAATTGTGAGGCTTCGTAGTTCCCGCATATGCCCTTTACCTGTCAACGACTTCAAAATCTTGTTGTTCAGTACTCCAAAGCATAAAATTGTAATTTTTGAAGCTTGCGGATACAGACTCGGTTACATGCGAGCCAGGGCCTTAACTTGATAATTCATCAGTCATATCATGGGGAGATGTCATATTCTTCCGATCCCAACACATTGACTGTTCGAAGACAATCAAAACTTTCACTTTTGCATCCCCAGTTAACAATCAGGGTATTCTCGTTAATTATTACAGAATCGATGATACGAGAAAGATCAGACATCATTTCAAAGAATTCAGTTGGTTAATTAACAATTATTGCTTAAGACTAATTCTCACGCTGGTCAAACTTACTCCAGAACACGAATTCAACATGATCTTAGGCAGTGATCTCAAAGCAGTATTGCTGAAAAAGTCTTCAGTTACTAGAATATTTCCAATTCCAAATTCGAATATTTTCGTTCCACGTCTATCAAGAAACATGATATAATTATATCGCTGGTACAAAGAAGGCATCCATTCCGTAGAGACTGCATGGGTAATGGAATGTTTCAATCTGAATTTGATGACCCTGAGACAATTTCAGCTCATGCTTATCCTCCTTTGAAAGATGAATGTAGAGAAACTCATTTAGACAATGAATAATTGTGAGATCAGTCTAGAGAGTGAGATGACTAAATTGCAATTAAATTTTTATATGACCGACGTACCACCCCTACAATAAAACAACTGAGCGTTCTACCACAACAATAAAAACATCAACGACAAATATTCCCCAAATAACAAAAAATCATCCAATACCCTTCAGACTGAAATAAAAAAACTTTTGCAATGTGAAAATCCTAGATTTAATGTTTTTAGTGAAAGCTCCAGAATTTTTAAATCACAGACTATATGTAAGTTACAAATATTTATGGAAGCTGGATTTGAATGAGATGTTGATACCTGCAAAATCTGAGAAAATTGCTGATTATATGAATAAAAACATTCCTGTTAGGCACTTTTTTCAAAATTCAGCAGTCGAAATCATCGCATTCGACATGAATAGTACGTGACAGTATCTCCTAGTCTAGAAATCAAAGAAAATCATCTTATTCGAATAACATCCGATATAAATGTGAAATTCCAAACTAATAGTGAAAAAAGTTACTTACTTGGAATTTTCCGACGTAGTTGATGCAAAGAAGGATAAAATGAGTATCGGAGAGATTCAGTTGAAAGATAACAGCGTGATTGAATTATAAAAATTATGGTTCAAATTGAAGGGATTATATTTTATTAGGAGTGATTAATTTTTTGTGAAAGAAAGTTTTTGGCTTCCTACTACTCCATATTGATACAAAAAATGTGGGAATCTTCCAAAGGAAGGAAGCAATCATTTTTTGAAAAAATGAAATATCAATAAACATAGATGTGTAGGTCATTCAAAGAAGTAATTTTCAGACACAAAATGGAAGAAAAAGGCCTTCTGAAACAGCTACTTCCATTTAAACATTGAATTACACGAAGAGTAACTCGTTCAACTCATCAACAGGAAGTACCTCTGCTATAGATTCAACCTTGAGCTCACCTTCAATATTCGCATCATTAACATGGAACGTACTACCTTTTCTTTATAATAGTGATCACTTTCCCATATTGACCGAAAGTATATTAGCTACTAAACCATCACAACCTATTACAAAATGGCTATTGAACCAAGCTGATTGCACTCTATACTCTTCGTTGATATCTGCGAATCTCATCAACACCTTGAGTCCTCATATCAATGATATAAATGAATACTTGAAAGAACTCACTGCTTTATTTATTTATTTGCCACTGTGGTACAGTTTGTACATATGGTATGTCAATAACTTGAAATATACATGGAATATAGTAACAATGTGATACGAATAGAATAGGTAGGTATAATAGTCGTGTATATAAATTCTCCAGTAAAAATATGGAACAGGCGTCGAAGATAAAACTAAATAACGGTAAGAGAAAAAAATTTGTAAAATCAGTGCTTATCAGAAATCATCATCCAGAAATTCATCACGACTATAGTAACATTTTTGCAGCAGCAATTGCTTTACTTTACCATGAAACCCTTTATTAGAGGTAATTTGTTCGATCTGCTTTGGTAATTTATTATACAGATTTATGGCATTATATAATAGGGACTCTTTATATTTCGTTGTCTTATGACTTGGAATTCGCAAAACATTTGTTTCTAGTTAATAGATGTTAGATCTAGCAAATCCTATACATTTGAAAATGTATATGAAGGGAGCCGATAATAATTTTTCCCTAACGAATACTGGTTTACAACTATCTATAATTCTAAAGACTGCAGAACAAGCAGTTGGAACAGAAACAGGCAAAAAACTCTTCTTTGGTGGAACTCTGAATGCGATTAGGCACTGAAATTATCAAAGTCCGCATTCAACAGATTCAAAAGACAAAAGAGTCCAGAATTACAAATCGAATGAACGACATCGTGCTTATAATAGATATCTGTTCAAAAAAGCAGACAAGAATCGTGGAAAAAATACGTTTCACAGATCTCTTCAATAAGATGAATGAAAACACTTTTCTGTCTAATTTTCATTACGATTATCTATTCTCACGACCGGTTTCGGGGGTTTGACCCATTCTCAAGTAAAACTGACTTTTTGGAGTGTTCACCCGGATTATATGGAGTTACAGGTAGTCTGGGAGGCTAGTTAGTGATTAAATAGGGGTACCAACTATGAAATTATAGAGATTATCGGGGTTGCCAAATTTATAAATTCAAGAGTGGATACCTAAATAAATCGAGTTGCTCGTTTAGGGGTATATATTTCGGATTTTTTTATTGATTTCTTAAATCCCATGGCTTTCAACAAATTAATTTTCTTCCCTTCATTATATGTGTGTAAATAGTTCTACATCAATATCCGATATCTGGAATATGATTGGAAGAATATCTTAGAACATAACACTCCTAGAAAAATTCACCAGCTGTCCCACAATGACAATGACAAAAATGACATAACAGTTTCTGAACCCCGAGAGATCGAAGAAGTACTAGCAAACCACTTCGAAACATCATCCAATGATTCAACATACTCTCAGGAATTTCAGAATTATAAAAAAATCAAGGAATTTGAAATATCAAATACAATAACGACAATTCTCCACTCAACTTACTAATTACTATGGACGAATTTACAGATGCACTTCAAAATATATAAAATACATGCCCTGGACCTGTCAATATACCTATGATTTTCCTGCAGAAACTTCATCAAGACGCCAAACAAATTATCCTTAATATATTACACTACATCTGGATTAATAAAGCTTTTCCAGAAGAATGGTATGCATTAATAATTATACCAATCTACAAGAACAGTAAACCAAAACATTTAGAACCAACTAACACACCTATCTCATCAACATGCAGTATATATAAATTGTTAGAGAACATAGCTAACAAAAAGCTAACTTGGTTCCTAAATGAACAAAACTTGATAGTAACTGAACAAAGCGGCTTTCGTCAACATCAATCCACCCTTGACAACCTTGTGAGTCTTGAATCCGAAATACACGAATCCTTGGCATGCAAACAGGAACACATCGTACTTCTCTTCGATATCCACAAGGCATTCAGCACAGTGTGGCATTACGACATATTGAAGACGTTAGAAACATGGTCCATCAATGGCAATATCTTGAAATTCGTTGAAAAGTTGCTCAGAAAACGATATTTTCAAGTCCGAACAGATGGCTACCTATTCAGGAAAAAAACTACAACGGAAAAGAATCCCACAAGGCTCGAACTTAAGTGAAACTCGTTTTCTCATAGCTAATGAGTGATTTTCTGTTGGTATCTTTTTGGCAACACTGTTTTTGACAGATCACGCATGAATCATGTGGTGTGTCATTGTCAAACTTGTTCAGTTTGGTCTATAATTTATGGGCAATTTCGTCAGCCTACTGAGGAAGCTATTCGGAAGCTTGTGACTAAATTTCGAACCCAGTTTACATTATTGGATATTAAACCACCAACACGCATACGTAGAGTGAAGACCGAAGAAAATATTGCGGCTGTATCCGCCAGTGTTCGTGATGACCGTGAAATGTCGATTCGCCGCCGTTCGCAGCAATTGGGCC
>WOGR01000974.1:0-21811 GCA_015342045.1 Leptinotarsa lineolata
TCATCTAAACTGGCCTGAACGAATTGTTCATTAAGATAATTTGAATAATTATACAATTTTCTCACTATAAATTTTATTCAAGACGGGTTTCACTAGACGGTAATTTGATGAGTTCAACTTGTTTATCAAATTATTCTGCAATGTCTTTTATATAACAGTACCTAGGTAGTTGAAAAACTCAATTTAGATAAATTATTAATTCTGGTGAAACAGGTAGATTTTGAAAAAACAATTACAATGGAATATAAGTTTTAAGAAATCAAGTTATATATAAATATGTTGATTCTTGGCATTTTATGGAAACATGATTACCGAGTATAAACATATAAATTACGAGTTTCTCTTTAAGTGATATTGCATTGCAATTGTTTTTTTCAAATCTACTTGTTTTATCGGAGTTATAAATAATAATGAAGATAATTTATTGAATCCTTTACGATCACAAGGTGATATAGGATACGTCGGCAATTATAAGAATCGTCACAAAAATGTGAGATATAAAAAAATGTAATGAAAAAGTATCACACAAACACAAGAGGAAATTAAAATAAAGTGGAATATTATAATATAATATAAAACCCTCTCATCGGCTGAGATATTTGGCAACACTGTAAAAAGAACCGTTAATCAGGAATTCTTTCAGGGTTTGTTTGATTTTCTTTTCTACATTTTCTCTTTTTATGCAATCAGGAAGATTATTAAAAAGCTTCGCACTTACGTAGGATGACTAATGACTAAATTATACCTAACCAATACTTTATATAATATTACAATTTTAATCACATGGCCTACCTACTTTATGAGTAATATTTTTACCAAAGCTCCGGTATAAACTTCTCAAAACTGTTCAGCATCATAAAAAAATTGAACATCATCAAAAGTTTCTCTTTCATATGTAGTCCTCCATAGTTTAGGTTCAACTCATGCCTCTCTGTAAAAAGATGGTTTGCAAATAATGTGGAATAAGTCTTCACATTCAAGAAACTATATATTGGCTGGTATAAAAATCTAAAATGCACGGTAAAAGAACGCTGAATCGTCATTGAAAGAAATTATCCAAAATCAAGTCGGCTCTTTTCCGGTTATTTTAATAATAAACCGTTATAAAGGATTCGGACTGTTGCTTCTTCCGTTAACTTGAGTTATTTCCACCAAATAACCATGCGAAATTAGTTTTGTGTTAGAATATATGAATATTTTTCAGTCAAAATACCTAGAATGAAATCATAATCTTGATTTTAGTACAATTGATATGGTTCAGTGAGTTTCGACTTTTGAGAGTTGTCCTTCTTCGTAAGGGAGCGACAGCTGATTAACGGAAAAACAGATTTCAACAGGTAGATTAACAGATTCAGACAGATTTCAACAGGCAGATTGACAGATTCAACATAGAAAAATTTATACTATCATTCTCCATAATCAACATCCACAGTTGGATCATATGTTCATAACCCTCGAATTAGTTTCACAAAAATATCAATCATTATAAGTTCACGATTTAGTTACCCTTATTCGTTATCGATTCATATATCAAAAAATCTGAAGCGAATAATTATTGGAAACTGACGTAGATCAATTTTCAAAGAGCTTGATATTGCAGCCCTCCTTTCAATCAATTATGAAATAATCTCTAGGTTTTGGGAAAGAAAGGTTTTGGCTTTCTACTTCTCCATCTTCATATCCATCTTTATACAAAAAAAATTGGAAACCTTCTGAAGGAAGGAAGAAAACACTTCATTTCAAAATAAACTAGTTTCAAAAATTTGTCTATCATGCATAGAAGTTACTTCCAGATGAAAACTGGAAGAAAAATCCCTCTGGAAACAACTACTTTCATATAAACATTGAATTGAACAAAAATAACTTTCTCCTATTCAGTTTGTAGTCAGACATAATTCATCGGAAATCTACACAATATTATAGTATATAAAAGAGTTACGATATAAAATTTCTTCGATTAATAACCTATTTGTTTTGTAGAAATTCATATTGAATATAGGATAAGGAAAACAACTTTTGTCTGATTTCTATTAAGTTTATTTACTGTTCGTTACGACCAGTTTCGGTTTATTAGACCCGTTGTAACAAATAATAGGTAAACTTAGTAAAAATCAGACAAAATTATTTTCTTTGCCCGATATTCAATATAAAATTTCACTTACATGGAACAATTTCATCCTTCATGGTGGACTTCGAAATTTCGGAATGAGACATTTGTCTTATTGCCTCATCAGCATCAATCCGGATAACATTACAAGGTGAAGCACTCAATTCATTCACAAAATTATGACTTTATGCCATGAAAGAGTTGAATCTACTCAGGTCATTACGTAATGACATTCATGCGCTTATTTGATTTGATCCCAACAATCGGAATCTTGTTTAAAATGAAGGGGGTATATTTTTTGGAAGAGACTAGTTATTGGGAAAGAAAGGTTCTGGCTTTCTACATACTTCTCTATCTGTATACAAAGAATGTGAAAAACTTCCAAAGGAAAGAAGAACGCCAATAACTTCAAAATAAACGATTCACAGAGATCTATAGGTCATGGTTAGAAGTTACTTGCAGATACAAACTTTAGGAAAAAGCACAATTTCAAAGGCAAATTTATCAAGACCGCTGAGGAGGCGGCACCGGAAACTCGTCAGGTCACTACCATGATGTAATTTTTCGGTTTGATGCTCCATAACTAACGTAGTGAAGGTGACTTATGATACGTCAAACACACTTCCAGTAAGGCAAAACCATGTAGAACTGGAATCGTGGGTTTCAGAGAGGATTAAATATTCTACACGGTCATCGAACCAAAAATACACCTCCGGCCTTGCAATAATTCATATCGACAAATGGTTCGCATTCAGATGAAATGGCTTTTATAAATATATTAGCGATGATGCTATTACGATTTTCTTTCGAAGCGATAGTATACTATACCTCAACAAAAAAGCGTAATATTACTTTCAAAGCAAATGAGCGTGACTGATTCTTTCAGTAGATGCTAGTGTTGATATAATTTGCTTTCATCCAAGCCACTTCGAAGAATATTCCGATGTTTTATAAATATGAACAGCGAGATACAAAATAAAGTTGGTATTGCGAACGGATAAAAACAGATAAAAATGATCAAACTTACATTGAGAACAATACAAAACTGCATTCATTTAAAAGGAAGTTAGTTTTCAATGCTTCTGGATATCTTCAGACCCATAGAGAGAAAAAATGAGACCTCAATAAACTCAAAAAAGTTCACAACAACTTTCGAATCTTCCAAATGCCCATTGAAGAGTCTTGATGCAAATATCGAAGTCTGAATATATTTTGTATTGTGAGTGTGAACGAAAATGTTGGGAGATATTTTTGAAAAATTGGAAATTAAATGAAAGAAAACGTTATGATCTTCTTCACGAAATAGCATATTCTTTGATGGAAAAACCATATTTTTGGGAAAGAAAGGTTTTGACTTTCTATTTCTCCATCTTGATACAAAAACTGTGGGAATATTCCAAAGAAAAAAAAGTAGCAGTCAATTTCAAAAATTAACTTTATACAAAGATGTGTAGATCATACAAAGAAGTAATTTTCAGACACAAACTGGAAGAGAAAGCCCTCTCGAAGCAACAATTTTCATATAAACATTGAATTACACGAAAGAAAAAACTTCTGACACAATTACTTTTATATGAACGCTGAATTATACGAAAAACACTTTTCTCTATTCCGTTTGTTTTTCAAACATTCGAATCAGATATCATTCACAGGATTCCTACACAATATAATTAATGAATGAAGTTAATTTTAATTACATGGAACACTGTTATCCTCACTGCTAGACATCCGATGTTTCGCCGTAATAGTTAATTTCTGAAATTGATTGATCCTCTCCTTTCTTAAGAATATATCCACATTTTTTTTGTATCAAGATGGAGAAGTCGAAAGCCAAAATCTTTCTTTGCCAAAAATTAATCTCTCCTGAAAATATACCTTTTCAATTTAAAAACCTTATTCTTCCATAACACCTTTAATCAATGAAATGATCAAAGGAGACTTTTCAAAGGTCAACCGCTAATTGTTATTATATTATTCCTTTAGTGGGTATTATTATTCATAGAATAGACTTTTGAAAAGTATAATAAATGCAAGTGCATAAAAGTGCTTTTCTCATATTAATATATTTTAATTATTTTGAAAGTTCAAAGGAAAGACTCGCATTATAGAATCTGCAATAAAAAAGTACATATCACAGACTCAGTTATCATTCCTTTTCATCTTCTCTTCTATTCATTTGTTTCCTTCTATGGTTTTGGTCCTTGTTCCACAGAGGTCATTTGGCCAATAAAATTTTCCATTTAGAATTAATGAAAATGGAATGGCTTACTATCTGAAAAGAAATTTTCAGTGACCTACCCTCGTTAATTTCCAATTCCTTTAGATTTCTCATAACATAAACAAAAAAATCATTTGAGTTATGAAAAGGTTCTGTAAATCTGAAGATTTTTCTAGCATCTGACAACACTGTGAGTCACGCTTCGCGACGCACTTGCAAGTGTACAATATAATTGAAATTACGTGAATTATCCGTGCTATTAGTTATGCAAAGGATGGTTTTCAAGTCCAAGACCACTCCCAGCTTGACCTTGATATCGTCTGAAGCCTTGATTGAGAATTCATTGACTGGTGCGTCGTTACTTAACTCTAACATTTTATTTTGTTTCAGCACCTTTCGAAAACGATCAGAGCACAGAAATTGAATACTATCCAGGTAAGTCAATTTTAAACTTGGGAATTTGTGGAAAAGTGCACTCTTTATTGATTTTATTCAAACACTAAAGATCGATACTGTCCTATGGAATACGTTCAGATGAACAGAAAATAATGAAATTGGTGTTGATTTTTTCAAAATTCAAAACACTTTTGTAATGGTTTCCTGAAGTCCCTCCAAACAAACTCTTCAAATGAATTATTTAAAAAAAAATTTGGTAAATTGATATTCAGCCACTTCTTGGTTATAATATTGTTTTATATATTAATAAAACACCAGAACATAATTATAATTCTCTACTCATAATATAAGAAATAAAAATAAAATAACATAATTCGCAGTTTGATTGAAAAAAAAAATTTGAATACTCTCATTTATTTTTTGGTGAGTTTTTCAAAAATGAGGTTTATTTTTATAATTGTTCTTTTAGTTTATGTATAAGTTTCACTTTTTGAAGTACATCAGAAAGTTGATGGTTTAAAATGATTAACAGATTTCAAAACGATTAAAGAAATAAATTAAATAAAAAATTATAGACTGAAAAGAAGTCAAATGAAATGAAACGAAGGTATCAAAAATAAACAGAAATGATAAAAACCATAAAGAATGGAAGAAGCAAATTAGTATGAGCTAAAATAGAGATCTACATTAACATTACCTGTAATTTCAACATGTCTTGAAATTACAGAATAACAGTAAGACGAGAAAAGAAACTGATTATGAAGCAGAACAATAAATAACATAAATAACAAGAATGCCCAAATTGAAGAAATAGTAAAAAAAACTCAAACCCAACTGAAGAAAAATTAAAAAATCAATAGAAATAAATTAAAAACTGAGAAATGAGTTTGGTGTTGATTGCTATGAAAATTTCATTGAATAGAATGAATATTTTAATATGTTATATATTTTTCAATTCTGTTAGAATCTTTCAGCAATTTCACGTTAATAACATCATAATTGCATTCCGAATGTTATATACTATGCTTGTTCTTAGTCTTGATTGACGGCATCTTCATTGTTTTTTTGTCTAACAAATTAGAATGGTTTTTTTTGTAATCAAAAATGCACGATCAAAACCTTTGAATTTGTATTATAACGTTATTAATGGTAAATTGTCAAAAACCGTCAATAGAAATAGATAAACAGGAATATCTAAATTTAAATATCATCAAATATCAACTTTTTATATTCTAGTCTTCCTCATTTACTTCAATTCTTTTTCATAGTCGAGTTACAGTTATTACATTTTTTAAATAATTTTTTCAATCATTATTACTGTATTATTATCACGAATAAACTTTTTTGTTTAAACCATTGAGACGGTCTCCAGTTGCATAGCATGAGTGTTCTGCTCTATTCATTCAATCAACGTTGATTCGATCCCAACCATCTCATACAAAGCTGTTCTAAACTATCAGCAGTAACGTCTCTATATAGAAAATAAAACACGAAGCCGGTAGGGTTGGGTTTCTGTTTATCACAAAACTCACAGAATTGGATAGGTAATGATAGCATTATTCAAAAAATCTAAAATATAATAAATTTACTTCTCTGTCGCTTGTGTTCTGTCGTTCTGTTGCTATTGTGTTCATTTCTATGAGCTCAGCTTTTATTTGATATCCCATTCGATACTATAGCAAATTAAAAAAATTCTATGAGCTCAGAATTTTATCCTCTTTTATTTGATATTCCATTCGATACTATGGCAAATTAAAAAATCAGACTACTATTTTTTTACTGTAACATCCATCCTATTGATTTCGTTTGTTTAAAATGTAACCTATGTAACCCGGACTATATTCGATATGTGGCAATTTGATTATGTCAGTATCCAGAACCATTTCCAATTGAAGGTCAAAACTTACAATTAAGCTATAACAAATATTTACTGTGGAATATGAATTTCCGATAGTTTATAAGTTATGAAAACAACTATTTGTGTAGATGAAATATCTGAAGCCTTGGAAATTTTTCGATTGATACCATTTAACGATAGAAACACCTCATCAATCAGTGTATGTGTGCTTCTCTGGACATTCTATTCACACCATGTCGTCTATAGGGAGTATTCTTCTTCTTGGTGTCTTCAACATCGACAACTACGGTTATTAACCTCATGTTTCGGGTAGGCTATGTTACCAACTTCCCAACCCACTTAAGAAACATCGTAGTCCCGTCAGTCTGGTAATGTAACAAAAACAATCCATGGTCAACCAGACAAATTTTCGTTATGAAAATTTTCGATAGGATTCCAACTCGAGACCTTTCTGTCAATAACGGGGCATACCACTACTATGCCAAATCACCACTCACTTCCTTCAAGTGTACATTGTTGAAGAAAATGAATGCACGAATAGTCGAAGTCTTAATGAATTATTCCTCCCATATGTCCCCCTTTCTTGAATGGACCGTCGACGAATCTCAAACTTTGAGTTCCGGGCTTTTTGATGTTTTTCTCTATTTTTAGCGCCTAAAACCACTCCACATATTGGGTAGGCCCGGTAATTATCTTGGGAAATTAGGACGCATTTTAGATAAAAGTATCAGTTTTTGTTATGCACTTCAGTTACTCATTGATTATGGATTCATTCCACTCAAAATATCGTTCTGATTAAAAGGTTGTGGATCTACAATAATCTACAAACAATGAATTTCTCTACAAAGGTTTTCGTATCAGTGCTACAATTGGTGAATTATTGAAAGCAGAAATCGCAACAAATTTTGATCTGCAGAAACTTCATTAATTTACACAGGAGCAACCATGGTGTGGCATTATCATCACAACTCGATCGTTCTCACTAACGTTTAAATAACTCGATTTGAAATATTCTATATTTTGTTGAGATACTTGTGAGATGACTCTTATCCGAACATTCTTGTTCAGATCTAATCGACTGACTAGTTCTAGGAATTGCAAGTTAGAAAATAAGATCCTCCATTCCTAGATCTCTTTTGAGAACTGCCGTTCGTAGGTGGGTGAAATCTGGTTAATGAAAAAACCAATTTTATTTTGAGTTCATTGTAATTTTGTGTTTGGAGTTTGTTCATTCAGAAAATACCCTTTGATTTTTTTCATCTTCCATGATTTATGTAAATTCGTTTCATATTTGATCCTTTGATATAATTTCAACTCACTCTTCTATTCTTATAATTCAAATCCGTCAATAATTTTGTATACATTCATAATTTATCATTCAATAAAAAACATGGTCAGCCGCATTTCAACAAAAAAATCGTAAAATAGTCCTTCGGTGAATATACTATAAATTATTTTTTTTCAGTCGCTGATGCAACCGGTTGTTACTACAATTTCGAACACTATGACGAAGGAGACAGGATAATCACGAACGAGCCATGTTTAAATTGTACTTGTCATAATAGGATGCTCATGTGCTACCTGAGAGTATGCCCTTTCACTAAGGCCATCGGTCAGGACTGCAAAGTTGAAAAGAGATCGGACCAATGCTGTCCTATTATCACTTGCCCTGAAGGTAAGTTATTTTCTCCACTTCAAATACTTCGTCATTCTGGCGTTACCCCGGGAATACGGAACAGATTGATATAAATGTGAAACCAGGTGATTTCTGTGGCATCAGTGACTCCCGCTATAGTTCTTCATGCCATGCTCACTTCCATAGCTACATATTTCAAATCGAACTCAAAATCTGTTTGAACTTGTGAATATTGTAAACTTCGTAGAAACCAACTTGTCCTTTTTTCAAGACCCAACAAAGCAAATGAGCTGTGTTCAGATATCAGGGAAATGATTTAACTTTACTTTAAAATATCACTGAAATTTCAGTACACGATAAAAAAAGTGGATGATAATATAATAATTGGAAATTCTGTTTCCAATAGAAACTCCTGGTTTCTCATTCGAGTATTGTTGACACAAATAACTGATTGTGTTTTGCAGTTCCTGTACATCTAATTCCTCAAACATCGACCCCACCGACAGCTCTCGGACATTTGAACGAATATGGATGTTCAATTGATAATCTCTTCTACGCCGACGGAGCCAAAGTGCCATCAAATCCGAACAATCCCTGCGAAGTATGTTATTGTATAAGAAACAAAACAGCGTGTATCATTCAAGAGTGTACCTTAACCGGAAAAGTTGTGGAAGGATGTCGACCAGTATATATTGAAGGTGTTTGTTGTCCTCTGCGGTATGACTGTGGTAAGTTACAAAAACTGGCTCCTTACATTTCAGTACTAATAAGTCAGTTAAAAACAGATTTCGATATTTTTCTAAAACTGTTCTCGTTTTACAGACCACCCCGAAATAGAAACAACTTCTAGGCCACTGCTCACCTCTACAACGACAACAACCACCACCACGATCGTTCCACCAACCTCTGCTCCTTCTGACTGTATTTATCAAAACCAAGTTTATATTGACGGCGCTCTAGTCAAAAAAGATGTTCCTTGCGAGAAATGTTACTGTATGAGGGGTGATATTATTTGTGCAGTACAGGAGTGTGGGCCAACTCCACTGGATAAAGTAAACTGTACAGCATTGCCAACGAAAGAAGGGCAATGTTGTCCAGACACCTATGACTGTGAAATGATCTCTGAAGAAGATTTAACTACTCTATCTTATTATGATGTACCAACTACACAACCAACAATTATTTCTTCACATTCGGTTATTGGGGAAGAACAAAAGTCACAAACACCGCAAGAGGATGTTGACCAATTCGTAACTGATAATGAAGTAAAATTGGCTACAGAAGAAACAACAGCGACCATCACAGCAAGAATAACTGAAGCTGTAACCGAAATGGTGGAGTCGATAACATCCACAATATTCGGAACCACAGAAAGACCACAAGAGGAGCAAATTTCAGAGAAAGAATATGTGAAACCATCAGAAGAAACCAAAGATGGTGCTCAACAAAATGAAACACAATATCTGTCACCACCAAAAGAGGCAGAAAATGAAGAGAAACAACAAGAAAAAGAAACTGAGAAGCCAATATCTAGAAAGGAAGAACAAAAGCCCGGAGAAGAAACGGAAAATACTTCGGATGAAGAAGTAAGTGAGACTTCTACCCTTCCAGACGAAGCAATCACAGAAAAAGTAACTGAATCGGGACATGACAAAGTAACAATAACGGAAGAAACTGTTAAAGAATCAGCTACTGAAGTATTGCCCATTCATGATATCAACCAAGTTCAAAACAAAATTCCTGATTCAGCTCATACGCCAGAGATTTCCCCAACCGAATCTGAAGAACACGTTACAACTGAAAATATATTGAATGAGAAAGACGATCATTCCTTCGATGATAATTTAGCACACGATGATAGTGATTTTGAAAATAATGAAATTTCAGAAGATGATGTGACAACTGACCAATCTAAATTACCGTTCACCGTTGTGACTGAATCAGAAGACGCACATACTCGACCAATACTTCAGAAAAATATTACATCTCAAGAGGACGTTACGGTCAGAGAAAAGGAAACGACACCAATTATATCAGTGACCGAAAAACCTGATTCAGAACAGGCAGCTGAACCCGCAGAGGTTCCTCAAGAAGAAAACTCACAGTCGACGCAGATACCTACTGATGAACACACAAGTACTGAAGAAGAAACATCAAAAATAAGTTCAGAAGAAACCACTGCAACGACCAACACTCCACTGGTTTCTGAAATTGAAAAATCAACAGAAAGTCTAGATATGAGCGAATCTTTCACCAAAAATCCACAAGAAGAGGTGCAAAGCAAAGTAACTAAGAGACCAGTAACAATTAATACGCAAAAGGAAGCAGATGCTACTGAACAATCAACAGATGAAAATAGCGTAAAACAAAGTTCCGATGAAACTGTTGTAGATACCCTTGGAGCAACGGAAACGCCAATCGAATCAGCGACACCAGAGATTGATGTCCAACCAAATGAAGAAAGTCAAGAAAACATCACTGAACAAGCCATAACCGAAATAGGAGTAACAAAAGCTGCTGTGGACGAAGTAACGAAAACCATCAGTCACGACATGGTAACCGAAATTCAATCTAGTCAAGATAGGCTAGGCGCTACTGAAGAAAGTTTCTCCACTGAACCAACACCTGAGAAAGAAGTAGAACTCACAAGTGAAGTTACCAGACATATCGTTGTTTCAACGGAAAGTGATGACATAGAAAATCGTCCTGATGCCACTGAAACTCCTAAGATAGCAGAAATTCCCGAAGTGGAAAAACTCAAACCTGATATCAGTTTCCATGATGCTCAAATGACAACAAAGAAACCAGAAGAAGAAATGGAAATTGTAACGGGTATATCTATAAAAGACACCGAGAAACCACAGTCGATGGATCACGTTTCCGAGACAACATCTTTTGAAATAGATTCAAATGAAATTGAAAAATCAAGTGAACTACCAGATGTAGTAACGGAGCATTCCCAAGTTATCCAAGTGGAGAAACAATCTAAACCTTCTGATTCACATGAAATAACTAATGACATTCCAACAGTTTCAGAAGAATGCACTGAGGAAAGCTGTGTCGAGCAAGCTACAAGTGAAAGAGCTCATGATGAAAAAACTGAAGATAAAACACCAGAAGTTGTAGAAGGACCAAATGAAGCAGTTCCGGAGCACCCTGCAACCGAAAAATCACAAGAGGAGTTGAAGCCTGATATTACACCTAACTTGGAAGAAGGATCCGGACTAGTGAAACCATCTGAAGATGTAGAAGGTTCTGGTGAACCAGAAAATGAAACGGAATCTTACGATCAAGAAACCGAAAAACCCAAAGAGAAGTCATCTTCTGAAAATCCAGAAGCCCTACCTACACTAGCAACTAAAACTTCAACTACACCTACGGATATGTATCAAACATTCAAACCAGATGTATCTCAAATTGGAATATCAGTGACTGAATCAAAACAATCCACAGAGAATTCTGAAGGTGAAGTGACCGACAAATCTACTCTATCAGAAAAGGATCATTCTGGGGAAAACCAAACTGAATTACCAGAAATACCGGCGATATTAGTGACTTCCAAAATACCCGAAATTTCTGAACCAACATATTCTGGGATTACAAGTCAACCTCAACAAGAATCAGAAATCACCGAATCGCTTGAAACTGACTCAGAACATAAAACATCAGAAGAACCAACAGAGGAAATCACAACGGAACTAGCACAAAGTACTGGCAAAATAGAACTACAGGAACCAGAAATACCCAATATATCTGACCAGAATGTTGATTCCACAGTACCACCGATTCCTGAAGGAATAAATGAAGTACTTCCGGAGCATCCTGCAACTGAAAAATCAAAAGAGGAGTTGAAACCTGATACAACACCCAACTTGGAAGAAGGATCCGGACAAGTGAAACCATCCGAAGATGTAGAAGGTTCTGGTGAACCAGAAAACCAAACGGAATCTTACGACCAAGAAACCGAAAAACCGAAAGGGGAATCGTCTCCTGAAATCCCAGAAGCGGTACCCACACGAACAACTGAAACTTCAACTACACCTACCGACGTATATCAAACAACTGATATTACCCAACATGGTGATAACGATGAATCTGAGCATCCTGAGAAGACTGTTTTCAAATCCACACAATCACCAACAAAAACTTCCAATCTCGACCAAGTTACAGAAAAGTATTTCACTCCAGATGAAGTGACTGTTGAACCTGTCGAAAAGGATGTGTTTACACAACTTCACAACAAAGAATCAGAATACACTAGTGAATATCCAGAGCCATCAGAAGAACACAAACCCACAGAAGAACCAGATGTCAAGGAATCTGAATCGACTGTAACAGAAGAAGAGCATGGTATACCTGGAGAAGGAAATTGTCTGGTTGATGGGCAAACATATAAGAACAACTCTAATGTCCCCCCATTCAATCAGTGCCAACTCTCATGTAAATGCGTCAGTTCAATTCTTCAATGTGAATCTGTTCAGTGCATGGCACCCCCCAGTAATTTGGAAGACTGTATGCCAGTCTTCCATTCACCTGGTAGCTGTTGTCCAACCTATAGTTGTTGTAAGTATTATATCTCAGAAATATTAGTGACGCATCTAACTCTTATTTCGTTTCAGCTGTTCCCAGTGCCACTAGTGTTATAGAATCAGATAGTCACATTATTGAAACAACTCCTGACCAAAAAATTGAAAAACACGAAACTACAAGCCAAAGTGCCAGTGATCAAACAACAGCTGCAACTACGACGACAAAGCATGAAAGTGAAGAAAAAATCACTGACGCGTTTACTGAAAAAGAATCTGAGAAACCCACACCATTACATGATGATACAGATAACGAAATCCCTGACGAGCATTTCGTAGAGCACCACGTTATTCCTGAACATTGTGGTAAAGAAGGATGCTCAGCTACTGGGTCTCAGACTACCGAACAAACGACCAAAGAGGAAGATGAGACAGAAACGAAAAACTATTCGGTGACCGAATCCTCTCCAGATGAAAAAGAAGAAAACTATACACAACAGCCTATCGAAGACTCCTTCGATGGAGAAAATCCACCTTCAGTAATTAAGAAAAAAGATCCAACCGAAAAAGAAGAAACCAAATTTTCTCTTGCAACCGAGAGCATAATTGAAACACAGCCAAAGAAGGAATTTTCAAATGAAGAAATGACTAGTTCTGTAGAAAATGGTATCTCAACCGGTATTACCGAAATACCTTCGGTTCCTGAAAAATACCCAATGGAAGACGTAGCCACTTCCAAACCAAAGGAATACGAACTCTCTGTACCTGAATTATCTACTGTTCAGCAAAGTTCAGCAGAATCGTCAGAAGATAAGGAAAGTTCTACCAAAGAAACTGAATCAAATGAAACACATGATGAACACCATTCAGAAGACAGCGAATTAGGACAAGAAACTACAATCTTACCTATCACCAATACTGATTACGAAAGTCTTTCCAAACACCCGACAATAACAAAGAAACAAGAAACTGATTCCACAAAAGTTTTTGGCGAATCAACAGAAAGTGTAACAGATATTTCTAGTGTAACTCAGCTACTACAACACGAAGGTGAAATACCAGACCATAACCCACAAGAAGAATCGTCTTCAGCACCGGAAAGTGTGACATCTGAAGGTCTGAAAGAAGAAGACACTGAAAAAGAACAAATTCTTGAATCAGGTACAATTCAATCTACCTCCGATGAACCAGTTTTTGAAACAGCAACTCAAATTTTCAAGTCCTCCACTGAGCTAGAAGAACCAACTAAGAATCCTGAATTATCAGAAAATACGTTTGAGGATCAAAATGTAAAGATTACTTCCATAAAACCTGATCAGGTCGAGCCAGTTACAGAAATTGTTAGACCTGAACAGAAACCAGAAACAGTTGGTGAAACAGAAAAGGTAACAGCTAGCAATCTTTCAGATTTTGTCACTGAAATTGAAAATTCCATAACGTTTAAACCACTTGAATCTGCTGATCATATGACGGATGCTATAGGTCATGGAACTGAAGTACCAGAACAAACAGTTTATGATGAGAAAGAATCAACTGAAATCAGTTCTGAAAAATCAGTACCAGCTATCACTGAACCATATTCAGTAGAAAGGGTGGAAATAGTAACAAAATACCATGAAATAATAACTGACCAGCCACAAGTTGTGAAAGATACGTCCGAAGTTCGTAAACCTGTCACTGAAGGGGCTAAAGTACAGTCTACACCTCCTGCAGTAACTATACCTGTTACCACAGTTCATCATGAGTCAGAAGAGAGAATAACTGAAGCACAGCCTATACCTGATCGAGAAGCTGTAACTGAATTACATTATGGGCTTGAAGTTGCTACCGATGCTGCAGAACATGGAACGCAGAAAATAGCAGAAACTAAGCCCGAATCGGAAACAATAGACTTGGTTACAGAAACTAGTTCTGGGTTGGAAGTTTCAACAGTTACTCAATCAGGAATAATTAAACATGTGGATGCTGCAACTGAACTACGACCAGAACATCCTGAACATGATCAAGTGGTTACAGAAGCTGGTCCTGATTCTGAAGATATTTCAACCGATTCAGAACCCAAACCCGTAGTGGAAATTACAGAAATCCCATCAGCATTTACTGAACATGTCGATATTGTTACTGAATCTCAACCGGAGTCTGAAAAAGTTTCAACGAAAGAACCCGAACTCTCAGAGGTCATTACTGAAATAACGGAACATAGCGAGATTGTTACTGAAACTCGGAACGTGTCTAAAGTTCCAACCGAAGCAGGGATCAAATTTGCAGATTTGACTACAGAAACTCATCCCGAAATAACTGAACATGAAGACAGTGTTACAGAATCCGGAATCGGATCAGATGTAATAACTGAACCTCAACAAGATATCATTGAAGTCTCAACTAAAAAAATACCCCAAAAACCTGGAATGGTTACTGAATCTCAACCAGAAATGACTGAACGTGGCGAGATAGTTACTGAAGCTGGCATCGAGTCTGATGTTACAAGAGACTCCGAACCGGAATCGGAAGGAGTAGTTACTGAAATACAATCGGAAGTTACTGAAGTTTCCGTGGAAGAAAAACCCAAACATCCAGTAGTAATCACTGAAACTCAACCAGAAATTTCTGAAGTTTCAACAGAAGATCAATCCAAAATCTCAGAAATTATTACGGAAACTCAAACAGAAATTACTGAAGTTTCAACGAAAAAACAATTCAAACATCCAGAAGCAATCACCGAGCCTCAAGCAGAAATTACAGAAGTTTTAACAGAAGAGCAACCGAAACTCCCAGAAATAATTACAGAATCTCAACCAGAAACTACTGAATTTTCAACAGAAAAACAATCCAAACACCCAGAAGTTATTTCCGAAACTCGACCAGAAATTACTGAAGTTTCAACAGAAGAGCAACCCAAAATCCCAGAAATAATTACAGAATCTCAACAAGAAACTACTGAAGTTTCAACAGAAAAACAACCCAAACATCCAGAAGAAATTACCGAAACTCAACCAGAGACTACTGAAGTTACAACAGGAGAGCAACCCAAACTTCTAGAAATAAGTACAGAAAGTACTGAAATTTCAACAAGAGAACAACCCAAATATTCAGAAGTGATTACTGAAACGCAACCAGAGAGTACTGAAGTTTCTACCACAGAACAACCGGAACATCCACAAGTGATTGGAGAAACTCAACCAGAAGTTCCACCAGTTTCATTAGAAGAACGACCTAACCATCCAGAAACAATTACAGAAACTCAATCAGCAATAACTGAAGTTTCTTCAGAAACACAATCTAAGAATCCAGAACTAATGACTGAAGTTCAACCAGAAATTATAGAAATTTCATCAGAAGAACAACCTAAACACTGGGAAATAATAACTGAAATCCATTCAGAAATTACTGAAGTTGCAACAGAAGAGAAACCCAAATATCCAGAAGTTATAACTGAAACTAACATTTCAACAGAAAAAGAATCCGTACAACCAGAAATAATTACTGATATTCAACCACAAACTACTGAAGTTTCGAAAGAAGAACAATCAAAACTTCCAGAAATTGTCACACAATCTCAACTAGAAACTACTGAAATTTCAACCGAAGAACAACGAAAACAACCAGAAATGATTACTGAAACTCAACCAGAAATTATTGAAGTTTCAACAGAAGAAAAACCCAAACATCAAGAAATAATTACCGAAACCCAACCAAGTATTACTGAAGTTCCAGCAAAACAACATCCTGAATATCCAGAAGTCACTGAAATTTCAGCAGAAGAACAACCCAAATACCCAGAGATGATTACCGAAACTAAATCAGAAATAACAACAGAAGAACAATCTAAATACCCAGAAATAATTAGTGGAAGTCGGCCAGAAATCACTGACGTTGCAACAGAGGTACCCAAACACTCTGAAATAATAACCGAAACTCAACCAGAAATTAGTGAAATATCAACAGAGAAATATTCGAAATATCCAGAAGTAATTATTACTACTCAATCAGAAATTACTGAAGTTTCAACAGATAAACAACCCAAACACCCAGAAATAATTACCGAAACCCAATCGAATATTACTGAAGATCCAACAAAAGAACATTCCAAATATCCAGATGTTATTACCGAAATTCAGCCAGAAATTACTGGAGTTCCAGAAGGAGAACTCAAACATTCAGACACAATAACCGAAACTCAACCAGAAATCACTGAGGTTGCCACAGAAGAACCCAAACACCCAGAAACTATAACCGATTCTCAACCAGAAATCAGTGAAATTTCAACAGATGAACAATCAAAATACCCAGAAATAATTACCAAAGCCCAATCAGAATCTACTGCAGCTTCAACAGATGAACCCAAACACCCAGAGGTAATTACCGAAACTCAACCAGAAATTACTGAAGTTTCAACAGAAGAACAACCAAAACATCCAGAAATAATTGCCGAAACTCAACCAAGCATTAGTGAAGTTTCAACAAAAGAACAAGAAAATCAACCAGAAATAGTTTCAACAGAAGAACAACCCGAATACCCAGAAGTAATTACCGTAACTCAACCGGAAATTTCTGAAGTTTCAACACAAGAACAACCCAAACAACCAGAAATAATAACTGAAACTAAACCTGACATTACTGAAATCTCAACAGAAGCACAAGCCAAACATCCAGAAGTAATTACTGAAACGAAACCCGAAGTGACTGAATCTGTTGGAGTAGTTTCTGAAACCCTGATTGGATCTGATGTTTCAACGGAAAAAGGTATAAAATCTGGAGAAGTGGTTACTGAAACACTACCGGATATTCCCGAAATAAATCTTTCACAAGATCAGTTTGTTACTGAAATTCAACCGGGATCTCAAGAAGTTCTGACGGAAAAAGAACTTGAATATCGCCCAGAAATCACTGAAATCAGTACAGAAAAACAAGCTAGACCAGAATTGGGAGACTTAGTGACTGAATCTCATCCCTCAGAGGTGGTGAACAAACAAAAACCTGGAGAACAGGACAGCTCTGGAGAAAATATAACTGAGGGACAACCAGAATCAGAAGTATCAACCACCGTTAGTCATTCTGTGGAAGTTTCAACTGGTGCATATGAGGAAAATGATTCTGAAAATCTCCCTCATCCTACAGATAAGGCATCTGAAACAGAAGAATCTGTAACCGAAACTCATTCAATCGAAGTGCTAACTAAAGCGCATCCAGAAATCGAGTCTGTGGCTACCGAAACGTATCCTAAGCCTGAAGGTGGAACCTCTGAAATACAACCAGAAGTGGTTACTGAGGTGCATTCTGCGTCTGCAGAAATGACAACGAAAGCAGAACCTATACCAGAGATAGTTACATTTTCTGAGGATGAGAAAATCACGAAATCTCACTCTTTAACAGACGTTGATACTGAACCACTTAAAACCGATTCCCCTAAAGAAGTAACAACAGAATCATTTGTTCAAGTAGAACCGCTGGATGACAAGCACAAACAAGAACAAGATGGCAATGTTGTGATCACCACAGATGAAACATTTACATCGCCTCATCTCATAACACAGAGTCCAAGAAATGAGTCCGAATTATACACGTCTGGTCCAAAAGAAGAATACACGACGAAGAAATTTATTGAAGGAGAACTATCCACTTCCGTTCCACTGACTTCATCCAAACCAGTTGCGACTGCTTCAACTACTCCGAAACGAAAACCAAGTCACGAAATACCCGGAGAACACGAACAACTACCTGAGTTACCAGATTATCAGTCGCCTGTGGAAGATTATGATGAAGATGATCAGAGTCCTCTCGGTCCTGGAACTTGTCGCTATGGAGGAAAAGTATTTGTGTCGGCCCAACAAATTCCACGTGATGACCCATGTGACTTCTGCTTTTGCTTCAGGAGTGACATAATATGTCTACAACAAAGTTGTCCACCTCCAATTCCAAATTGTCACGAAGAACCTATAAGGGGATTCTGCTGTCCAAGGTATGAATGTCCAGTGGGAATGGCAACGTCGCTCAACTTAACAACAACAACGACAACCACCACGACAACGTTACCACCTCATTTCTTACCACATGCCTACAAGGGCCTGGCTGTTAAGAATGGCTGCCAAATTCGAGGGCAAGCCTTTAGAGTAGGAGATTACATTAAATCTGCTTCTGGGCCATGCATGCATTGCACGTAAGTACTATTTAAACGAATAATCATACATCTAATATTCCAAGTGTGATATTATGGAGTTAAGATTTATTCCTATGCATTTGATTCATACGGGAATACCCATAAAATATAATTTATACTATTAAAGATGTCTTCGATACTCAATGGTCACAAAAACTACCAAATTTTCTGAGATGCTAACAATTTTTGACATTTTGTATGGAGCAATAGTCTACCTACTATGTATGTATACAATTTCGAGAATTATTTCAATATATTTATGTTTATTTATTGTTTACAATATTATTCCATTTCGATATTTTCATTTTAACCGGAAATCATTTCATTCTTCTCAACTACCACTCGAGATCTCGATATCAATATTAGATAGTGTTTTTACTTTGTTAGTCACACTTTTTATGCTTTCTTCAATCAATTTCAAAGTGCGATATTATCCCGTTTCACCCGATCTCAAAGTGGATTGTTATAACCGACCTGTCACAGAAAAAAACAAAAATATATTTCCAGATAATCAACAAATATTATTCGATTAAAATTACACAAAACCGCTGACACTTCACCAATAGCAGAGAATTCGATTGGAATGCAAACGACCAAATTTTTCATAAACACACGTTTTATTATTCACGGTTTTGAGATGACAATAAGAACTCTATCTCGATATTTGTTGTGTGTTTAATGTGGATTCATTACATATCATTTAGTTCAGGACCCAAATCACAGATGGAAACAGTGGTATTGACAAAACTCTGGTTTCCTGTTTTACCATTTCATACAACATTGCCAGACTCTCCCCTATATGATACTACCTTTTCACGATAGCTAATATTTCCCTATAATTATTACGTAATAGAGAAAGCAACGGAACGTTTAGAATGGAACTTTTCTGCTATTAGTGTCTGTTGTCATGTACCTGTGGTCTCTCTTTGAGACATATTGATCAACACTAGACTTATCTGGGCTATGAAACGGAATGTGTGAAATATATTCCAATAAATGAACAGTGACAAAGTTCTTATTCCAAATAGCTCGTTATTCACTCTCTTCCGTGATAATTCTAGCTAGAAACCAGGGAAATATTAGCTACCATAACAGGTAGTCGTTTACATATAAATCAGGAATTGAAATACTGTAGGAACTCATTGCCGTAGGTAATAGTTTATCCAGATGTATATAAAAGCCTAACTTAGCTATAATATTTAGTTTTAGTCAATGATTCTAACTTATGATTAGCGAAACCTAAAACGCGATACATCGAGAACGTCTCTGGTGAGAAAGAATTATTTTCAATAAATTCACTTTTCATCAGAGTTTTCAATTCTACCTATTAAGATAGATCAGTTGATATAAAAAAAATATTGAGTAATGACAAATGATCTACAGAATTTTTTGAAAAAAATTGCATCTCTCATACCTTTAGTGTACATCTTAAATAATTCCTACTGTCACATGACAACCAAGTTGTAGGTTTGATATTTAGATCTGTGCATAGTTTTTATATTGGCAGTTTTAGGTTCCATAATATCACCAAAAATATAGATACGGAATACATGATTTTCCAATGACATTTTCATGAGATCATCCCCCAATCTTAATGTACCTTTTCGTTCATCGTAAAATCCAATCGAACTATGCTTCGTGTGTTATACGAGTAATATTTTTTTCTTTCAGGTGTGGTGCAGATGGGCAAATGAAATGTGATCCAAAACAATGTAGTCCCGAACCGATGCTCAGGCAGATGATAGCAGCAGCTGCGTCACGGAGAAGAAGATGAATGATTCTGTGAAATAGTTACAATGCCACAGTATTGTGCAAGTGATACAGACAATTTTATAAAAATTGAAAAATAGTCTCGAACTCAAACAAAAATGCATTCTAGGGTGCCAAAATGAACTAGGTAGTGTGCCTTTTAAAAGAAATTCGAATGATTTCTACTCGTAAAAATGTAGTTCAGAAAAAATAGCGATTTTTCCGGTGATCTACGCGAATGTATACTCGAATATATAGATTATTTATAACGAACATGACTGATGAAATTTTTACACTTTTGTAATTAGAATTATTTGGAGTGTCGTTTAGTTAATTTGAAAAAGCCATTACTTATAATACACGGGCTCTATATTTATATAGTGTTAAAAATTTGTGTTGTGTATCCTCACAATGTCTAAGTTGTTTGACTAGCAGAAAAACATACTCCGTTCGAAAGTAGTTAAGTAAATATAAAAATTTATTTTCTGCTACTTGAACGCTTAGACTACCCTTTGTATATTAGCGGATGCTCAATATTATTAAATAGGCTAAGTATATGTAGTATTTATCAATTACGAATAAAATATGTAAATGATACGGAATTGAAAGTTTAACAATTTCCCCTTCCATCTTCCGTATATAGGATTTGAAACTTCAATGAGTTTCAATTACATGCGAGCGATTTCGATAGCGGACTGTGCTATCATCATCGTGGCACTACTGAACATTTTCTCGTCTTGTTTGCTCTTTTATGCGGTCAGATCATCTTAGATAGGTATTGGCTTGGGTAAGTACTTTTATTACGCTTCTATCTCAGTGTTCGATTAAATTTACCTGTACCTGGATCATATTAGGTAATATTCTTCGTATGGATGTTTCTTTAAGTTCATTGTTTCTAGGAACTTGTATCATTTTGTCTTGTTGCGTTTTGATCTGTGTTTGCTCCGATAAGTGAATCACGCTTTTTGAATTTATGGGTGTTAGATTTTCCCAGATATTCATAAGGTTTCCTTTATTTATTTTTTTGATGAGTTTGATTTTTTCTTGTGGGGGAAAGTTATAATTGTTTTGTATGGCATGTATGGCAAGATTTAATTTATATATTATTGGATTTATGTTGGCTTTCTTGTGCTCGTCGTACCTTTGGAACAGTTTTTTCTTTGT
>WOGR01000975.1:0-21808 GCA_015342045.1 Leptinotarsa lineolata
ACCGGTTCTGTGTGCAACAAAGCAGTAAAGCAGCCGAGAGTTCTTACGGAAGCCGCTTCTTCAATTTCGAAAGTCGCTAAGTTACTAAATATTTCAGTTGATTCTATACACAAAGTTTCAAAACTAAACAAGTTCTTTCCTCACAAAATGAGTATTCTTCATCATCTCAGTGAGGATGACTATGATAGGAGAATAGAATTTTGTGAAATAATGACTGCGAGAATTCAAAATGACCCGAATTTAATAAAAAAATATTTGCTTCGGTGATGAATCAACTTTTTTTCTTAATGGCTTTGTAAATAAGCATAACTGTAGATACTGGGATAATGAAAATCCACACTTGTTTCGAGAGGATAATACGCAATATCCACAAAAAATTAACGACTGGGCTGGAATTCTGGAAAACAAAATGAATGGCACTATTTTATTGAAGAAAATTTAACTGGTGAATTGTATTTAAACTTATTAGAAAATGTAATCGATCCACTCATAACACGGTCCTTAGAACGCCAAGACTATAGGGAGGTAATGCTCATTCTGTATTGAGTCGTGCAATAGACATCGATCGATTAGCAGGTTCTCCTTACATTCAGCGACTCCTCTCTTTGACCCCCTTTGCTCGTATATCCGTTCGAATACTTGGTCAACTAAGGAGAGTATTCGTGTGTACGAGATGTCGGTCAACAAATTATTACACGAAATAAAGTATGTTATCAGTTAGTTATTGTCAGCAAACGAAAAGTTTCCCTTTTTTGGGTTAAGAACACGACAAACCAATCCAGAATTGACTGCACCTCTCCAGTCACATGTTGAAAAAACTAACCGGATATCCGTGGATACTCGGTTATGTTTTTGCCAATAAGTGTTCAGCTATCTGGGTCTTCAGCAACAAAATTATTCGAACCCACAAGGACTCTTCAAAACCTTATTCACAGTTATTGAGTTGCACAAGTTCTTTGTGATCAGGCAGTCCAAGCTCTCCATTGAAAACTTTGAAATGCACCAAGGCTGAGATATCTAAGTTACATCGGTGCCTATGTTCTTACAGAAGAATTTCAGCCCAATAATGGTCGATGGAAATCCACAACATGCGGTAGTTCTTGAAACAAACGAGAAATATTCTCCCAGACCTTTTCATTATTATCAAACCTTGATATGATTTTTTTACCTGAATGAAGAACAAACATGTTCATGAAGTCACCAGTCAACTAGACTTGTAATAAATAGAATAGTAATTGTACTACTAGTCATCTTCAGTTATTCGATTAGAGATAATTATTGTAGAGTAAGACTGCCCATATATTGAAACTATAACTAAAAAGTAATTCTTCAATTGACTAAATATGTACTATTTCAAATTGCATTGCAGTCTTGAAATTGTGAAATTTCCTCTTTAGACATTAAACACTTTTATTATTATTTGGGTTAGCTGTTTCATAAAAAATTATTTGATGATGAATCACATTTTGAAAAAATGTGTGCATACCACTGTTCACTTACCAGAATATTCAAAAGGTCTGCGGTAGTTTCAAAATGATCTGTATCATCAGTCAAATCGACAGTAATTTGATAGTCACTGTCACAATGGAGATCATGAAGTTCTTGTTTGACTTCGAAATACGGATCAATACTATCGTGATAAGAAGTCTGTTCTTGTTTGATTTTCTCTGATATATCAAATATTTGGCTCTGAGCAAATAACTGATCATCTTCTCCGTCAGATATAGTAATGCAATCATCACCGTCTATAGAATATTGTAGTTTTTTGTCAACCTTATCGGAAGTATCGCTATTGTCAGGAGTGTCAGCTTTGTTTGTAATGCCAGTTTTGACAGAACTATCCGCTTTGTCAGAAGTTACAGCTGTGTCATAAGTGAGAGCTTTGTGGGAAGTAGCATCCATGTCAAAAGTAGCAGTTTTATCAGCTCTTACAGAAGTGCCACCTTTGACAGAAGTGTCAGCTTTGTCAGAAGTGTCGGTTTTGATAGAAGTGTCAGTTTTGATAGAAGTGTCAGCTTCGACAGTAGTGTCAGCTTTGACAGTGTTAGCTTTGTCAGAAATGGGTGAAATCTGTAACATAAAAAAATATTACTTACAATAACGAATACACGTTTATAGAGTTTGAAATATTGAAAATATAAAACACAAATTTCAGGCAACTTTCAAAAATCATAATGGTATAGGGCAATTTCAATTTCGAACAAGAGTATTGTAGTGATTCAAAAAATGAAAACCACTGAAAATATATACACAACAATCTAAACATATTGTGATTACATAGGCACGGAATAATTCCACGACAATGTATCTCCCCAGATTTAATTTGTCGCTGGTTCATATCCGGCTCGAAGAGCCAAAAGTTATGTTCGATAAAGACTTCATTTTTGTCTTTGGAATGGAAACAGTTGATACATTTTGTAACTGTCTTCTCACATTTGAATTTGTCATTACCAGCACAGTAGGTACATATCTGTTCAGTCACACTTCAAATAATGTGCATCCTTTCAGGTCCAATACCTGTCTCATTTAATATAACCACCATTATAGTACGTCATTACATCATAAATACAATGTTTATTTATCTGTATAAAATGTAATGCTTTTCTGATATTACTCTTCTAGAAATACATGAAGTGCTTTGTATTTTCAGAACGAATAAAGTTGCCCAAAATGACTAAATATCAATAGAATGTACAACTTATCTGCGAATATTAAACGAGAAGAAATTCATTTTCGGTTTCGAAAAACACTTATTCATTAAATGAACTTTTCATAACGTCGAGAAATTTCCACCACAAGACTCTGTATGTATGTTATGTATTATTACCGTAGATTGCTGAGGAGAGTGGTGTGATAACTGCTACCTAGGACATTCTGAATTATTTTTTAAGTTTTTAGTACATTTTTCAATAAAACCGTTTGACATCAAAATTTTATATGTGTTTGTGTGTCTTTAAATTTGACTTGTTTTATACCTTTGAAATCATTATTTATTAAAAACAATTATATATTATATACATGCACAATATAGAAATAAAATCAATAAAAGAGGGGCTCACCAGTTTTACTTCTTCCCTTCTTACTTCAAAAATTAATGGGAGGACATCGGAATTTTCCTCCAACATTTGAGAATTCATTCCGAACCCCACGATGTCAAGATGGTTGAGTTGCACATTTTCCAAGGGCTGTATTTTTCTTTGATTAATGAACGTTCCATTACAACTCTGAAAATCATTGATTTCCAAATTAATTCGAATTTAAAGAAATGAGCTGCTAAAAAATTGAACAATTCAAAATTATTTGAATAGTATCATAAATAAGCTTGGAATAGATGTGAAAATAATATAACTCTCAGTTAATAAAAAATTAACTTGATCTATTTTTTATTAAGGAGAACAACCAGGCTAGATAAGTTAGAAAATGAAAGAATATTTTCGATTTATTTTTGAGAGGGCATGAAACACAATTCAACCAGAGGTTTTTTATCAACCTTAATTTCTTCCTGAGTGTTGCAACTCGAGTTACTCTGTCTGAATAGGAAAATTTTTTCGATACATCCCAAGTACCAATATGCAGGGAGAACTTTATCAGCTTTGGCCATCACCAGATTACAAAGCTTCGATAAGGGAAGTGGACTGTAACCATTTAAATTTTTGTTAAATAGTATCTCCCTCGATGTTAAACGTATTGATGGGTGTGTTGTAGTAACTGCCAATAGCCAAGACGATTAAAAGAAAGAGATTGAAGATTATCATTTTGAACATTAGAAAGAGGATGCAGAGTGAGAAAATGAACTTGGTTAAGCACCAAAAATTCTTGAGGATCAGAGAGAGCCTAGATTTAAGACGGGATTCAATTTGAACTAGAAGACCATAGAATCCTTCATAAGTTAGAACTTGTTCGCCAAGAACACGAATTAGGTGTGATTTTACCAGTTTATCTCCTGTCTCCCAAAGCCATCCAAAGTGAAGGGCACATGGGAGGTTAAATAACGATTTGAATACCTCTGATTCAACTGAGACCTTCATCAATCCAATAAGTTGACAGGCATTGAAACAATCTTATGTGAGATCCGCGGCAAGTTCTAAGTGTATGACTTTAGTAGTGAAACAAATAAAAATGTATCAATGTGTCAACTCAGAGTGGGTGAGAAGACCCCGTTTGTCTAGAAAAGGAGTTGATTTAGCAAGGTTTGCAACAGAAGGGTTATTACCATGTTCATCAAAAATATCTCGCAAAAATTTGTTGCCGTTATTTTCCCGCTTTCAGATTTCATACCCCTTTCGACCAAGAAGAGAGATCAACTCCAGCTTGAGCCGATTTACTTCAGCAACAGATGAGCATGAATATTTGGGAAATAGATCCTTTTTTCGTAAACAAAGACGTTTTCAAATAAAAAGACCTGGTAGAAAATCTGACAATGAACAAGAATAAATAACTTTTTTTTGTCCTTTTGGTGGCTCCAGGAATATTGAGTAAACATATTTCAAAATGTTTACATCAAATAAAAATCAGCAAACGGACCTCGCAAATCTTGCTGACAACATTTTCTTGAGTACTACAATGGCAATTTGAAACCGATTATTTTTTCTAACTCACCTTATTATCGTGAACAAAAAGATTTCCTCCGATTAAAACTGAAAGTGTTGCATGGTTTCTTGAGACTTCTTTCAGTTCACTTTTGATGTCTGCCTGAATATGTCTTCCAACTTTATAAGTCGGTTTAGTAATGTGAAATACTTCATCACTTTTAATATTTTTCAAGCTCCACTTGATTTCTGACATTTTGCTAAAATCGAAAAAAAAAGTTTAGTACTTGAAATACATTACAATCAAGTCGCCCAGGAGCGCCAATTGATTTTTTTCATTTTTTTGTTTCATATTTGTATTACTTTTCAAAATTTTGAGTTACTACTAATAAATATTTGGTTTTTGGGGCTTTCATTACAAATAAAAGAAGTGACCTGATATATCATTAACCAAATATAGTGAACTGTCCCATTAAGAAGTTGGATTTATTTAGTTGAGTTGATTAGGTTTGAGCCACAATAAATCCTCGCGAATTGCAGTATAGCGTCGAATAGACCCATTCATTTTAAAATTACCCATCTAACATATAACTACACATTGCAAAAAAAACATCGTGCTATTCAATGCTACAATTGCTTCAAGTGATTATAAATGGACACAAAACGCTATTATGAATGCTGCTCTCATGAACTTTTGATCCATGATGAATCAACAAGTTGGCAAACGTTCAAGTTGCAAGTTCTCTTAAACCCCGTCAATCTTCACTTAGGCTTTATATAAAAAGTTGAAAAGAAGCATATTTTATTTCAAAGGGTAACCCTTTCGGGGTATATTTCAGTAAATATTCGTCTTAATGACTCGCAGTGGTTTTTGAAAAAAAATCTAATTAGACTTGTGTTTTTTATAACAAATCTGAATTAAAAACTTGGCGCATCGGTCTACTTGGCGCATCGGTCTACTTGGCGCATCGGTCTACTTGGCGCATCGATCTACTTGAAGCATCGGTCTACTTGGCGCATCGGTCTACTTGACGCATCGGTCTACTTGACGCATCGGTCTACTTGACGCATCGATCGACTTGGCGCATCGGTCGACTTGGCGCATCAGTCGACTTGGCGCATCAGTCGACTTGGCGCATCAGTCTACTTGGCGCATTAGTCTACTATTACTTTAGGAACTCACTCTCGGTAATATAAGCACGTAAAATGACATTTTCTTTTCACGAGCATATGCTGCGAATCTTCATTCACTTGCCACTTTCATTTTTTCCAATACGTTTAATTTCCCCAAAATTAAATATCTAAATAGAACTTTTTCAAGGAATTTTTCTGTTGGTTCTGTTGGCAGGGTTACAAAATTAAATAAGAAATGAATGTGATGTCAAACTTATAAGCCAATGAAAATGATACGGAATGTGACGGATTGCTTTTTGCCTTATATGTTTCAGGGAATTTTATATGACCCTGTATTCGAGTTATCTAGAAAAGGTTAATGTTTTCGACAGCGAGATGGGAGAATATATGTCAGTAAAAGCAACAACAGTTCTGGGAGACAAAAAAGATATTCCAATAACTTCAATTCAAAATCTCAGAGTAATGAATTGAAAAAAAAACACATGTCTTTGGTACACCACTAAATGCAACAGTTTTTTTATACTTGATAAGTTGAATTTGGAACCTCTGCATGATCTACTGATGATGCTAACTTGGTTAGCGGAACGCTCGTCGAGAGGCAGTACTTTGTTTTGGGAAGGAAAATGTCTTCAATTGAAGTTTTCTATACAAATCAAATGAATAAAATCTACTTACTGTAGAGTGGAACTAAACAACACCAAATATAAATAGATAAATACTTTCAGTCTGGTGTTTTATGAACATTTTTATAACAAGCTGTCAGATTCATTTACACTAGTCTACTTTAAAACATCTGATTTCTTAGTGATAAAACCACCTGCCTGTAAATGAGGAACCTATAAGAAACAAGAAATTTCACATTTTTTGTTTCTATGTATGGTTAAAATATTGACGATTTCAAAATATATGTAAAAAATATATAGTACATAGTAAAAAAAAACTAGGTCGCAAAAACTTGCGGGTTACAGATAAAAAATAAACCTTTTAGTATTGGCACAAGATCTCTGTACTTCTTTGAATGTAATAAATGCAAAATTTTCAGAAATATTTGATTTCATCCAACTAATTCTATGACACTATCGTGTCAATTTACCTAGTAATGTAATTTTTTTGTTGGTTTCCATCAACTTCCTTTGAGAATTTTATTTTCGACAGTTGGTCACATGACCATGAATTGAAAACTAAAACTATGAGTCAATACACTGGTTTTCTATATCAAAAATAATCGGAGGTTATAAATACATACACATATGATCATAATATGAATGAGGTTCACACACTGAGACGAGTAGAAAAAGTAACTCATAATTTTTTCAATGAACTAAACTATTTTCAATTTTCACTCGTTATATTTCCAACTTGCAGTTAATGCAGAGCAAATGCAAAGCTATGTTCCAGAAGTGTAAATCAATACAGTATCCCAAAGAATATTCAATCAAAATTATAGCAGGTTTATGCAACGATACCTGAACCTGATAACTAGTAACTGAGACTAAACATTAGAAAAGTATCCAGTTCGTGCAAATGTTAGCATAATCACATTTATTCTTCATTTGATATTTTTCTATACTACTGAAAATAATTCTATATAAACAAAAAATGTTGAATACTCTCATTCATTTTTCCATTATAATAATTCGGATCACACACACACACAGGCACGCACGCGCGCACACACAGGCAAGCGCACGCACACACAGGCGAGCGAACTCATACGCGCGCACGCGCGCGCGACCGCACACATGAGTGCACGCACGCACGCACGCACACATACACACTATATACACACATATACGTTTAAATTCACCTGCCAGAAATTTCACTCCAAATCACCTTCGATTTGTGTGTGTTCAAATACAAAAAAATTATAGAAGAAAGAAATACATTATAAACCTGGTTTCGATCAGCATTCGCATAACAACAAATAGAGATAGGGAGCAAGAGATAGAGAGAGGAAGAGAGAATAGTAAAGAGATAGAGAGGGAGAGAAAATAGTAAAGAAATAGTTCAGAACGAATTCAAAAACCTTCATGAAATTAGAAAAAAAAAACTTTTCATGTGTTTTTATATTCAACCATTCCGGATTCTTTCAAGTTTGTGGTAGTTAATAGCTGCATACGAGTATTTCTCCGATTATTTCTCTTTAATAGAATTGCTTAAGATGATTTTGAAGGCCGCAGGTAGGACGTTTTACAATTTGTTTGTGCAACGTGGGACATTTATTCTGTGACTTGTACTCCAGGTACTGTCTGAATGCTGTACAAATGTTACTGGTGAACTGACAATCCAAAGTAAGCAGTGGAAGGTATAGAGTAAAATATCGCCTTTTTTAAAGTATGATTTTAATTGGTGAGTTCTAATTGTTCTAAAATTGTTAGTTCCGTTAACCAGCTGACGAACGTCAACCCTCAGAAGTCGAAACTTGTGCGAGCAAAGGATTAACGAGGCCTTACCTTTTAACGTGCGATTACCCAGCACGGTGGTCCGGCGGGGAATCGAACCCAGGTCTTCCGCTTGAAAGGCGGATGTGCTAACCTCTACACTACCGAGACAATGACACTAATGTTATATTGATTAATATATGAAAAATGTTTTTGAAGAGAACCACACGAAACTGATTATTCATATAAATATCATGCATATTGTTGAAAAATTTAAATAATTATCTCCGCTTCAAAAGGTTTCTTGTTACAAAATACAAGATAATACAAAAAGTCAAGACTAAAAAAATTATCAAAATTGGAGCTGTTTCTGAGGACTGAGGGAAAGACTTCATTGATTAGAATATGAAATCATATCTGTTCCATGGTAGATTCAGTTAACGAAGTTATAGTTTAGTTTTTAGATTATGTATTAACTTTCTCAATGAACAATCAAATTAATAAAAAAATGTGACTGTATGGACGATAAGGAAAACTTTCAAATGAAGTTTGGGAATTTTACCCCCTTTTATAAATAAATTCATGAGAATTATTCAACTGGCACAGCTCACCAGATGCCTGCAAGAGTAATGCACTTTGGAAGTTTCACTTGTTACATGCCAGCCTACTCACCACCTTTTAAGAAACAAGGTCTGCAGCATTTTAAGTCCAACTTAAATTATTATATTCGTGCAGACATGCTTACGAAGATACTTAAGGACTTTTGTGAATTGTTTACAAATATCCATTCATAAAAAATGACAGGCATTGGGCGAATGTTTTCATGTCTTAAAATAACCATGACAACATTAATTTCTTATGACTGACAGCAAAACTGAAAGTAATCCTGATACTGATTGTGTGGAGGGTGTTCGGACACTATGACGAAACACTTGATTTTCAATCCATTTCGTCCAACCTGTGCTACACACAGTGCTAGAAATCGTATGTTAAAATGTTAGACCTCTTTAATCCTTGGTTCGCACAAGTTTCGACTTCTGAGGGTTGTCGTTAGTAAGAAGGGATAGCTGTTCAACGAAAAACATTTAAAAAAATAACTTTTCAAGAAAATAATAGTGTTAATATCAAGAGATAAATCACTTTCAAATGCTTCAGGAGGCTATAAGCCAAGAATAAGAAAACTGAAATAATGGCCTCAAAACTAAGTATATTGAGTTTAGATAATAGGTAGTTATTGTCACTGAAGAACTGGCTCTTTATCTTCTATAGATAGGACCAAGTGTCTAAATGGAGAGTCTACAACTTCCTACAATTAAAGTTTCAATTAGCTTTTCCGAAATGAATGACAATGTTTATAAATATTACTGAAAAAAAAATCTTACAAAACAATAAAATATCACCCACTATACACAAACTAGCACTTAGCTAAATTCAAACTCCGAGTATTCGGAGCTAGAAGCTAGTTTAGAAAATCTTGCAAAACAATAAAATAACACCTACTCTACACAAAATAACACTCAGCTATATTCAAACTCCCAGTATTCGCAGCTAGTAGTTAGTTTAGTGTACTGTGTACTGTATTTTATTATCTTCGCGGTTTTCATAGCCCTCTTCGTCTTTACAATTTTCATTTCCTTTTTCTTGTAGTGGCCTAAACGATTAGGATTAGGCGCCCTATTGACCATATTTATTTCACTTGACCAAAGAGGATGTTTCGTGTTGTACGGTTGGCTACCCTATTAAAGACAACTATCAAAAGTACAAAAAACAGTATTTCACTTGAGAAAGGAAGGCGTTTTATTATATTCAAAAGGACACACTTCAACGTGAGATTTCCACATTAAAGTTTGTTTTTTGAATACTTTTTAATGGATTTTCATCAAGTATCGGTCAGTTCTTTATATTTTTGAGTTATTATTTATTAAAATGTTGACTACATTTAATGTCGAACTTAGAGCAACCTTTCAACTATAATGTTGAATTGTAATAAATATGTTCATTCTGAAGTTCAACAGAATAATAACGGGAACGTCGTACGAAAACTATGAATGAAATTTTGAAAATTACACCAAACTGGAATTTCTGACATTTGTCATTAAAAAGGGTTGTCACTCCTGCAACACCAAATGCCTCCGCTTCTGTCAAAAGATATACAGTCGATTTGAGTGCCATTTAACTAATTTTTATCAAAAGTTTCAATACATCGTACCTAACTGGGAATTAGATTAAATAAATACTGGATATGTTCACACTATACAATCCATTAAAATATATTTGACAGCAAGTGTAGCCAACATTATTCCATGAAATTTCCCTAATTGCTTTTATGACCCTTGTACACTTTCGTACTATTGGTCGTTACTGTCAGTTAATAGGTTGATTGTTCCCTCTGGGAGTTCGTATATGAACTCCCGTTCAACAAGATATCAAGAATATTGAATGAAAAATAAATACAATGAAATCAGCAAATGAAACTCAAAAATGAATCGTTTAAATACCAACTACAAATGACAACTGATACTCATGACAAATACACAAAGAAGCCAACAAAAATACATGTGCTGCAAATAAAATCCTCATCAATACGGGCGATAAGATGTATACAATGAATGCGACTCTCAAGCAGAAAATAAATTTCGGAATGGACAATAAACGCATCATCTACGTCCGACACTCGTGACAGATACATAGAGCCATAGTAGCCAACATAGAAAAAAAAAACGAGCGTCAAATGAATCATATTCGACAGGATCTATATCTGAAAAGTGTCAGTCGTCATGTTTTCATTTTTTTTTATTGTATTTCTCTATTTAGTTGAAGTGGCGTCAGGGCCGGCAGGCCTGTTTGGTGACCTCCTAGGAGCAAATATTTGAGGCGGCAAAACCAGGAGGAAAAACTGAGAAAAACGATTTTTCATTTCACTCACACACATTGTAACCAGTAAAATCCATACCATATGAGATTTTTTATTGATAAATCCATTCAAAATTTGACTGACGTCAATATATGCTTCGAACGAGGTGAAAAATAATCCAAAAAATGTAGTTATTTGATATTCATTATCTGTTGAATTTCCTGTTTTTTATTACAAAAGTGGGGTAAGTAATTGCTCAAAATATCGGAAAACGTTTTTCAATTGATTTTATAAACTTAATAATCATTATGCAGAAATTTCGTAGCATAAAATGAATTTTATTTTTCTTTTTCAATTATTTTTTTGATATTGATGTGTATTGCGTTTAGACATAAACTGCATCATCTCTATGACCAATTTTCAATATCCCTATTTCAATTTTGTAGAAAAACACACATTTAGTATCTGGAATAGAATCTGGGAAAACAGAGTTTTCTCTAGATTTCACAGTCTTATTTTGGTGTATAGTATGCATCTGAAACTTTGCATACGAACTAATGATTGTATTTAGAATTTTTTTATTTCGATAGTTTAGAAAATAACGCCACCTATGAAAGCTGTTGTTATTTTCATAAATAATAATAATTTAGGCAAGATTTTGTTCGATGCAAGGTATATTTAGAGTAGAATGTGGTGAATGCCCTGCAGTTTATACAGGCCAAACCGGTAAAAATTTTGACATAAGGCTTCGTGAACACGTCTGTTTGGACAAAAAATCTACAATGTATGAACATCTTCAAGAAACAAAACACAAGGTAAGTAAAAATAATCGCAAATTCTACACACATGTAAGAAAGGGAAGAAAATGAATTTGTTGGAAGTCATGGAAATTAATAAATCAATAAAAAAACCCGAAATATATACCCCTAAACGAACAACTCGATCTTTGTAGGTCTCCGCGCTTGAATTTATGAATTTGGCAACCCCGGTAATATTTATAATTTCATAGTTGGTACCCCTATTCAATCAGTACCTAGCCTCCCATTCTACCTGTAACCCCATATAATTCGTGTGCACACTCCAAAAAGTTAGTTTTACTTGATAATGGGTTAAACCCCGAAACCGGTCGTAAAAATAAATAAACGTAGTGAAAATTAGACAAAAAAGTGTTTTCATTCATCTTATTGAAACGAAACATAAAAAATATGATGAGTTAAAAAAAATAATAATCAAAAAATTAAAATAGACAATGAGTATAGAATTCAAAAAATGTATAGAAACAATAATTTGCGAAAAAAACAAATTATTGTGACCTGGAATGGAAATAAATAATTGAATATATACTTATAAATGCGAAAGTCATTCACTTAAACACTCATTCATCTCTGTTTCTCCGTACTGGTGAGTCCTAGGAAGCTAAAATTTGGTATAAAGGTTTTTTAGGTCTTAGATCCGCACTAAGAATGGATTTTCAAATATTTCAACTGAGGCGTCCCCACTGGGGATAAAAGGAGTGCGTTTCCGTATGAAAATTACCATTTCATCACTGTTTCTCCATACCGGTATATTTTCGGAGGCTGAAATTTTGTATATAGGTTCGTTTTATATTGTAGATAGATGTGCAATAAGAAACGATTTTCAAATATTCCAACCGGGGCACCAGCCGTGGGGAAAAGACGCGTCCATAAATAAAAATTTTTTTTTCATCACCATTTCTCCAGGCCCTTAAATTTCCGGTGGGTGTATCAGTATCAGTATTATTGCACCCGTGGGGAGCCGGGGCGGCTCGCTAGTGGATCGAATAAAAATGAAGAAAAACCAGTTATTGACATAAGGCGATTGTGGATACTAATAGAAACATCGTCGTGAAGTAGTTTGATTTGAAATATTCATTCTTGTTTGCCTTGCATCTTTTTTCAAAATGACTCAACCTCTGACGGAAGCACCAAACTCTTACGAAGGTTCGAAATATATGAACACTTCAATCTAGCAGACCACTATTATAATATTGTGTTATAAATCACGCCCTAAAGAAAGTAACGCAGTCCGCCACTGGTAGCTGTAAACCATATGTGACGTGGCTAGGAGCGCGCTCAGCCCGAGTGAAGTTTCGCGAATCTTCGATGTTCGTCGGCATTCCATTATGTGACGAGAACACCGTTGCCGTCGTTCGATTGAATTCCGAAGAAAAATCTAGCACCTACGATTGCCAAATATAAGCGTTGTCCATCCGTCTATCAAGGCAGTCTTGTGTGAGTACAGTGCGGTACGCGGAGTGATCTAAAAAGGCGATACATTCAAGTAGTTGATGTTTTAGTTGAAGTGTTCTGTTATATAGAAAGTGAAATAAAGTTCAGTTTGATAATTGCTCGGTGTAGTTAATTATTATTGAACCCACGGGTAAAAACGTAACAATATTCATGCAGTCATTGTTCACTGTGGTTTTGGCGTTGAATCTGGTCATTATTACGCTTTGGTCAAAGACGAAATGGACTGTTTTGACGATAATCGAGTCACAAAATTTTCTGGCGATATCTTGAATTTTTTGGAGCCTCTGGCCTACATTTTATTTTATGAAAGAGAGGACATTGGCAGATCAAGATCTTCAGATGATGTGGTGCTGCAGATTTCTCCGGATTTTCCTGCAGCTGAAAAAGCGCCACTGGAATCAATGAAGTCCCCCGGAGGGCCAACTGATTTTTTGTTGTTTCATAATTGCATCATAATTTGTATTACTTTTTATATTATTTTTTTTGTGAGCTGTCAAAAAAAATTTATCTTCATTATTGTATCTCAATTTCCATTGTGTTAGGTTGTTGCCTGGAAACATCAGAGCTAAGATCGTAGCAGACTGTACGTTATCAATTATACATAATCAAGTGGTTTTTGGAGCTTTAAGTGTTTCTTGTGCCATTCAGGTGAGCAAAAGCTAACATTTCAGAAGTGGTTCTTGAACACCAAATACCTTTAGTGTGCTAAATCTGGTAAAATTAGATAATTTGACAAGTGTCAAATGTAGGAGAGAAATTTGACAGGTCTTATCAGATTGTTCAATAGTTTCACAGGGTGATTTAGGCATAGGTCTCAGGGCCGGTTTATCAATACGTAGTTAAATACTTCTGTTACCCAAATTAAAGCTAAGCTTAGCTAATGTTCATGATTCATACAATATTACATTACTATTTTCAATTTTGTAATTTGGAATTTTTCGGAAGTTTGAATTCCGAGGGCATAAGAATAATGAATATGAGCAATAAAAGAACATCAAATTTCATCTAACTGTTCAATTATATATGAATAATACTGTATACTGTATCTGAATCTTCTCACAAAATCCACCTCATCTAATCCATCTAATCACACTATATCCTCATCTTCATCATTTAACGAATGGAAAACTTCCATAAGTAATATAATTATAAAAATTACCTCTTTACTTGGAAAAAGTATTCCCCAAATAACATTTGTGACATAACTGTGATATAACTGTCAGCTTAAATTAAAAACTATCACTTTCTAGCGACTGTTATGGTAACTGAGACTTCAGCTACCAGTTGATGGTAACAATGATAACGAAAAATAGTTTGACTACGAGCTAAGACATAACCATTAGTCAAATGAGCTTTGCAGGCGATTGATAAACCGGCCCTTAGTAGGGGTTGTTTTAATATTTGAATAGTATTACAAATTGTGAATCATCAAAAAAAAATGGCGTGATTAGGGCAAGCACAGTATTTAGTATACGCTCAGTTACGTCAGTTTGATTTTAATTTAAATGAATACGAATCCGAGTGGATCTAATAAAACGTATAATTTTCGCGGTATCAGCGATGTTGCTGATAGTATTAGGAGGAACAGGGCAATTTTTGGGAGAATAATGCAACAGATAAATAATTCAATTACTCAGTTGCAAATTCTGAATACAATGACCAATGACGGTAGTTCCAAATACACCGCAAACATTGCGGATTTTTTATGTTGATAGAGATAGGTATAGGGCATTAAATTGGTTGAACTCGGTTACTAATTCACAGGGTTGGGATGAAAAAACCGAACTTACAGTTGCACAGTCACATCTGAGAGGTACGGCAGTAAATTGGTTTCAGAATTTAAATTTGGGAATATTTACATTGATTATTTTTGAAACAAAGTTTACATTAACATTCGTAGATACATTGAGTACCGCTGACAGATGGGAACAAATAAGGGAAGAAAAATAAAAAACCAGGGAAAAATATTGCTTCATATTTTCAATACGAAATGAAACTATGGGGAAATTTGAATTTGACTTTCAGTGAAAGCAAAGTGGAAATTCTAAAGGGTTTGATTCGAGCTGATATAGCAAGAAGTTTGATTGAAAAAATTCATGATAATCAAGATGAATGATGGCCAGATCTTTTGCAACTAGGAAAAATTTACCAAAAAGAAAATCACGAAAGGAATCAAGTTCAGTTCAGTAAGCATGAGCGGGAAAGTAATAGGGAATATGGATATCAACGATAGAGGTGTTATAATTGTGGAGGTATAGGACATTCAAAAGGTCAGTTTTGTGAATCAAGAGCCTCTTTCTCTTATAAATGCTTCAAGTCTGGACACATCAAACGCAATTGCACAGATACCACTCAAACAGTAAACGTATCTTGATTCAATGCGCGCAATTCTCACACTCTTAATCGATTCATGCGTACAATAAAAGTCAACAATATATATTACCAAGCTTCAATCGATCCGGGAAGCACAGTTTGTACCATCAGCAGTTGAGCAGCACAGAGAGGACACATAATCGAACCAGGAGAATTGAAGTTGTTCGGTTTTGGAGGGTCAAAGGTTGAGAGTTTTTCAGAACCGTCACAGCCAGAATCGAGTTGGGAGAGGTTTTTATCGACAGAGTTCTAATGTTTAGTGAAGTAAATGCGGTCACTATTGATTTACTGATATGAACCATATTTTCTCAATATTTGAAAGTTATTTCAACTATGCTTTCGTATACAAAACGTAATTAAACATCGAATCTCAAAAATTCATCTTTCTGAAAGTATGATTTATTTATAAATAAAATTTGGAAAAAAAGTGCAGTGGATCATTTAGTACCTATTGCCCTTGTAGTTATGGAAGCACACACATACAGCAATCATCATAGATGTAATAATATTTTATTTCCCCAACAAAATCAAAGACAGTACCCCCATCCTAAATCGTTCTTTGGAAACATCCTTTAGAATGCTTTGGAAGTGATTTTGAAATCATTACAAAATTTGACAGATGTGACGTCATCGATGAAATTATTTCAATCAGAAAATGGAATGTGTGTGAAATAATTTATGTCGAAATATGGCTTTGAATTTGATAGGAGGGGATAATTAAACGTCAACTTCATTAAGTATACAGGAATGTCAGTCACAAAACATGCATTTTTTGACATCAAAGGAAAAAAGTATTCAACAATCGTTTCCGAAACAAAATTCTCAACGTGCTGTTCGATTTATGGTATTCTGAAGCTTCCTCAAAAAAGTTCTGACCGAGACCAAATGAAGGTAAATATGTTGTTAAAAACATGTTAAACTCACCTTCGTAATAATCGTAAATATTTTAATTCACAAATTGTCCATATATCTTCAATACTACTCATCATTTACAATTTTACTCTGGGTAAATAAATAAAATAACAGTCTACGCGAAAATGACTCCATTAAAATATAAACGCCCCTAAAACATTCGAGATTTTGCAGTGTTGTCAATGTGACCCAATTTTTGTCAAGTTAAAAGCTATATAACCGGAAAAAATTTCAAAATTTTGCAAAAATTGAGTATCATTCGATAAGTGAATTGAAAAATTATTCTCCAAAAATTAATATATATATATAAGGCTTTTATGTAAATGAGCAATTGAGCATATAATATTTATGGTGCGCACAAGTTCATAAACTCTTTATGCGCACAGTATACCAGAGCAGATCAAATAATTAACGATTCTCTCTATTTCGAATTTTGACTTTTACTTTCATTAAGGCGCAGTAAGCCATATCTACTAGCAATCATTCAAAAAGTGTATTGAAAAATTATTCTTCAAAAATTAATATACATATAATGCTTTTATGTAAATGAGTAATTGAGCATATGATATTTATGATGCGCACAAGTTCATAAACTCTTTATGGGCACAATCTACGAGAGCAGACGGAATTATTAAAGATGCTCTCTATCGAATATTGGCTTTTGCTTTCATTCAGGCGCAGTAAGCCATATCTATTTATGGGAGTACAGAATACCTACCGCACTCCTTTTTATGGGTTCAGAAAATTTCGTAAATTGATGGCACGTCTTCCGACGGCAGACATATACTACAGATAAAACTATCATTTCACATATAAGCTTGTATTGCTTGCACGTGCTATGACGGTGTGACCTTTAGCTCCCTCGCCGATGAGAACAGTCACATCCAATCACAGATCCACCCACCTCAGCGAGGAAACGGAAATCTATCACGTGAATATGTCTTAACAAGGCTTCCCCACCTAATAAACTACTGGATAGCTTGATAACTGATCAAATCAAATCAAAATATACTTTATTGCATCTTATTGACAAAGTCGAAGAAATACAATGTAGATATAAAAAGAAAGTTTTAATAAAGTATAAATGTAGATATGAAAGGTCTAAAAATGTATAAATGCATAACATCTGAAGGATATCTTACTTTTGAGTTGTTCAAGGTTTTCATCAAATTTCAGCCTATTATCAATGAATACACCGGAAAATTTTGTGTTTATTTTGTAATATGACAGCGTCTATTGAAATTTCATCAAGCGAACATTTGAATGATATTATATTCGTTTTGGATGCATTGAGAGAGAGTGAATTTGCATCGCACCAGCTCTTCACCTTCTTCAAATCGGATATTATTTTATTCAGCTCCACTGAGTTTTTTTCATTCCATAATATCGTAGTATCATCCGCGAATAGAAAACTACCAAATATTTCGATCATAGAGATGTCATTCATGTATAGCAGAAATAGAATAGGACCTAACACAGAGCCCTGTGGTACACCAGATTCAGTGGCCCTGTTCTCAGAGAGTTCCGTTGTCCTCACCATTTGACTTCGTCCTGAAAGGTACGATTCGAACAAAGTGTTCGTTACACCTCTACATCCATATTTATGAAGTTTCTTGGAATCAATTTCTTGGGGTATCACAGGTCTATAGAAAGGATGTTCCAAGCTTGATCTAAAAAATCGTCACATAGAGACATATTCCAAATTGTTGCCTTGTTTTTTCGTTAGAATGTTATAGTTTTACATTATGATGAATAAAGTCGCTTTATTATTATTATAACACTTCGTTTAATAAGTCCAGAGACTAACAACGAAAACAACATTTTTTTTCAAAAATCATTTTTATTCATCAATATAAAATCTCCTTTTAGAGTGATACAATCTTTCATCCAACGCCTTTCAAACATTTTTATACCATGTTTATATAAGGATTTATCCTTTGCTTTAAAATAGGCTTCAGTTTTGGCAATAACCTCCTTATTCGAGCCACATTTGTTTCCCTGTAGCATTTTTTGAGATTATCAAAGAGCCAGTAGTCGCTGGGGGCAAAATCTGGCGAATACAGGGGGTCGGGAAGCAAATCAAAGCCCAACTCGTTGAATTTTGCCATTATTTTCATGGGCTTGTGGCATGGTGCATTGTCTTAGTGAAAAAGGATTTTTTTCTTATTCATGTACGGTCGTTTTGCTGCGGTCTCCTCCTTCAAACGTACCAACAAGTTAATATAATAATCACTGTTGATCGATTTACCTTTGTCCAGGTAGTCAATGAAAATCACGCCAAATGTATCCCAAAAAACATGCCACGACTCTGCCAGCAGACTGCTGCGTTTTTGGACGCTTTGGACAGCTTTCGCCAGCCATGCGTCACTCAGGTGATTGCCGATTCGACTCCGGAGTGAAATGATGTATCCATGTTTCATCCATGGTTGCGTATCGACGCATGACATTCTTTTTATTGCGAGTAAATAGCGATAAACAGCTCTCTGAATTGTCGATTCGTTGATGTTTTTGTTCCTTTGAAAGCAATTGCGGCACCCACTTGGAAAAAAACCTTTTTCATGCTCAATTTTTCATGGAGGATTGTAAATACGCTTCCAGATGATATCCGTGTCATTTCTGCAATCTCACGGACCTTCAATTTGTGATTTTTAACACTTCACTTACATTTTCTGGTGTAACGGCTTCCAATTGCCTACCCGAACGTTCCGCATCGTTTGTGTCCGTACGACCACGTTGAAACTCAGCATACCAACGACAAATCGTTGATTTGGATGGAGAGGCGTCCGGGTAAAGTTTCTCAAGCCATTGCTGGGCTTCTACGGTGTTTTTACCCATTAAAAACAATGTATTATCAACACGCGAAACTCGCTTTTTTTCATTTTTCAAACAAATTACAAAGTGACTTTACTCTAACCTCGATAACTCTGCTGTTTGTGGTCCGATCGACGTGAACTTTTTACACGTTTCAGGTTGCACTCTAGGGCAACGCGGCCAGTTTGGTACGACTAGCACCATCTCTGGGTTAGTCTCGGAACTTATTGAACGATGTAATATATTTGAAAATGAAAGAGAGATACATTGAATGTGCACTGATGTTATAAAAATAAAACGCTATTAGGGTCCTATATTATGCAAATCAGCACACACTTCGAAGCACTATGCTACTTTGATGGCGACTTTAACTTCTATCAACGTAATGGATCCACACTCGCATAACGTAATTTATAAGAATTTGACATAAGAAAATAGAAACATCTACATAAAATATATTGCATCATAAACTTATAGCGTCCTGTCACTTGGGCAATGCATTGTTCTCGATATGTTTACATCCTATTTATCAATGATCTAATTCCTTGAAAAAATTGTTTCATGCCGTTAGTTTCAACACTTTTATACTGCATGAATCATCTAATAAAATTCAAATCCAACTAATGTTATTACTTTGCTAAATTGATGAATGTAGTTGAAATGAAATCTTGACACGATACATCAAAGACGCCGACTAAGAGTGAACTTTTTTACTTCTGTACGTGAAAATGGTCATAACTGGTGGCAAATCATCGGTATATGGCAGTGTTTCTCAAACTTTTCGAATTCACGGCTCCCTTATGTTTTTGAAGGTTATCGCGGCGCCCCGAACATAAAGACTACACTATAACAATTTAGTAACCTTGTGCTAGTCGCTAGTGCATAATGGCAGTAAAGAATACTCAGAAAACTAAATTCACGAACCCTCTGATTTGATATTTATTCTACTCTACCAGTTGTAAAACGTTGAGACTCACCCGTGGCCCACGCCGCCCCAAGGCGCACACTGGTATATGATTATGACTTTGAGTCACTAAAGAAGAGCCAAGACCAAAAAAAGCAAGTTTCGTTTCTGATATGGTGGTGGACGGACGTGCTGATAACTACCGTCCACAGTCCACAAAGGTTACACGGACGACGTTGTTGGTGATGGAACTCTGCGTTTTGATTGTCCGCAGTCATGTTGAATGAGTCTTTGCCTAGTTAAGAACAAAACTTGGGGAATATCTTTGGGTGATCAGCAGAACGAAAATATTTCGATAAAATTTATTATTTTCAAGGAAAAGCTACAAAAAAGTGATGATAATTATTGTTTTGGAGCTCTTTTATGAATACTTGATTTTCGTCAGGAGGAACATTCCTAATTTTTTTACAGAGCTCGTAATTTTTTTTTAATAAACATGCATAGAAAAAACTGGACCATTAGTGAAAAAAAAACTTTATGAAACTTCCAGTATTTATATAAAAAAACAAAATTAGACTGACTTAATTAGGTTTATAATTAAATAACTTAATACAAAAAAATCACAAAAAAATAAATTTGAAATATTAGAAAGCATAACGAGTTCTAATATCCTCAAGTTTCTTCGAAACTTCTGCCGGCGTCTTATCTAAATCACTGGCAATGCTCCTTTGCTTGGCAGGATCTAACGAATTGTACTGTTCACACAAATCACCATCGATTACGTTCTGGAAAAAAAAAGTATTTCAATAATAACGGTATATTGAATAGAGACGATTCATGATGATAAAAGTATTTTTCAGATGGAAAAAGTATAATCAATTCACAATCATAAGTCTAGCATGTGAAAATAAAATCATCATTACAAATTTTTATTTATCAATAAAAAATGTTACTTTCAACATTGTTCATTGCAAAAAATTAGTAATTCTTGACAGAATCTTGGTGGTTTTTAAAATTTTCCAGTCACCAAAATTGTCAGAAGGTGATCTATTAATAGAAGTTATCATTTGACTTGTATTTGATTCAGGCTATACCCTTAATTTATGCTGTATCTCGAATGAATTCTGATTATGCTTTCCTTTGAATGTTTTTGTGATAAATGAACCAAAAGTTTCTTGATTCCTGAAGCTATCCTTGATGTTTAATCTAATAATTTGGTCAAATATGTATGGAAGCTATGTTAAAGAATAACTATCAACATACGGGGTGCCTATGAAACGTGCGACTCATCAAAGTTGCGTTTTTTAAATGGAACACCCTATATATATTTCAACTTTGATTTCCTTGCACAGAATTGTTTTCAAAAATTCAGATCGAATTATCGGATGATCTTCAAAATTCTCCAAACCCACCAATCAACAAGTTAAATTAATCAAAATGGGAGATGATAATCAGTTGCTTTTAATTTATATTATATTTCAAATTGAGGGTTCAATACCACTGAAATCGGTAAAATGCCTATTGAATACTAACAATTCTCAGATTCAAGATAATTCAATGAATCAGAGAACAAACTATTATGAAAAAAACTAAATCAAGAAACAGAAAATCCAGAACATTGTCATAAAATTTCGTAATAT